>JAUPMG010250577.1:0-22083 GCA_031762675.1 Pachysandra terminalis
CACAATATCAACGACATTCATTTGCATCCACGTGATTGCTTAGACCAATTGTTGGGTCATTTATGAATTGTTCATGTAATTGCATATAAATGAATGAACCCTTGCATCGATCATAGCATCTCATACATACACAGGCATCCTAGTTATTACATTCTATCTGCACTTTGTATTTACTGAGCGTGTAGCTCAAGCCTTTGGCTCCTAACATTTCAAGGGAGCACTATAGGCAGGGCCTAGACTATGACCGAGGTTGCTGACCTGACAAGGAGACCATGGGAATTTATATAGATTCTTTTTGTCCATCATTTACTGGGCTGTATGTATTTGTGGTAGTTGAGAGGATGGGAGCATGTAGACTCCAGTATTTTTGTTTATATGCTTACTCTTGGATGCCCCTATCTTTTTGTTTGGGGTTTATCTTGTTACCCCTCACTTGTGCCATTCTGAGGAGTGAGGAGACTTCATATGATGTTTTGTGCTAGATACATGTTATACCTGCTTATACATGTTCCATATTTTACTTTCCGCTGCGTATTTGAACTATCTTAGGATTCTCTGTTACATGTTGTGGTTTTCCACCCACAGTGAGTATACGTTTGGAATGTAAGTGGGTGAGAGTCTGGTTTGAAGTTCTAAAGCCATTCTCACGTGGATGTGAGACACACTTTAGAATCCGGGTCGTGACAAAGTGGTATCAGAGCATGGTTTCTTAGCGGATTCTGAGTGGTAGTATAGAGTTGGAGTTGATGGAGTTAGTGATGTTGTGGTTGTTGATGTGCATTGGGTGTGTTTGACGCTTGCACATGTTGTTGAGAATAATTATGGATTTATTCTCGAGTTGTCTTCTCACCTTGTTGTGTGGTTTCAGTATGGTAAGAAGAAGGAGAGGAGGAGCAACTACAGAGGGCACTTCTAGAGCCGCTGAGGAGCGGGAGCCCCAGTTGGCGGGAGTTTACCGAGCATTAGAGGACATGGAAGAGATGATGAGGCAAGGGCAATACCAACAGACACATCCGCCTCCATCTCCGCCCCTGCCTATGGAGATTTCAGCGGGTAAACTCTTGGAAAGGTTTAAGAGATTGGGACCTTCAGAGTTTGCAAGCACCACGGAACCGTCGGAAGCTCAGAGATGGTTAGACCACCTGGAACACATCTTTGAGGCTCTAGAGTGCGATGAGGTAGATAGAGTTCGGCTCACGATCTTCATGTTAGAGGGTGAAGCCAGACGATGGTGGAAGTCATCCTTGGCTACTCTGGAGGAGGAAGTCTACTGGGACCGATTCAAGGAGGTATTTTTAGAGAACTACTTTCCTTTGAGCATTAGGAAGGAGAAGGAGATTGAATTTTTGAGATTGGAGCAAGGAGCTATGTAAGTGGCTGAATATGAGGCCAAGCTTACAGAATTATTGCAGTTGCCCCTTATGCCGTCGACATGGAAGCGAAGAAGACACACCTATTTGAGAACGGGCTGCGGGGTAACATTAAGGGAAAGGTGATCACTCGGACCTTCACACAGTACAACGAGGTGGTGAACGTTGCCCGCAAGGTAGAGAGGAACAACGCCGAGTTCTTGAAGGCTCGTGAGCAACAGAAGAAGCAGAACAAGGAGAAATAGCAGAGCAACCAGGCACCTCAAGAAGGGAGCAAAAAGGACAAGCTCAATAAGAGGGATGAAAAGAGCCGGACGTCAGAGCGTCAATACCAGTCATGATACATGGACCCCGCCCGCCCGCCGCTTTGTTATAATTGTGGAAAGACGGGACATTTCCAGAAGATGTGTCGGATGCCGCCTAGGATCGAGAGAATCGGATCGAGGGATCCCCCGCCACGACCTTATACGACCCCATAGATGATTCCACGACCGCACTATGCTCAGCCCCTGCTTGGACCACCTCCACAGCAGCACCGACCAGCGCCTCCACAACAATTCCAGTAGAGAGGGCCAGGACCTGTAGCATCGCCTCGCCAACTCCAGCAGCATTACCAGCAACAGCCCCAGCGGACTTACCAGCCCCCTCAGGGCCGACTTCATGTCGTAGCTTCGCTGGTGGCACCTATTGAGGACGAGGCGCAAGAACCGAGGATGTCGGGAGGAGTGATGGAAGGTACTTTGCCACTCTTCTCGACTCATGCACTTGTATTGTTCAACACGGGTTAATCTCATTCATTCATTTCGCATGATCTTGTGTGTACTTTGGGTTTGAAATGTAGTGTTATGAGCCTACCTTGACCTTAAAGAGTCCAGTGGGAGGTCCCACTTCTCTGAGTAGGTTGTGTAAGTCTTGTCCCATTTCCATGGGAGAGACTGAAACACCGTCTGATTTGATTGTATTGAATATGAGTAGATATGATGTAATTTTGGGTATGGACTGGTTAGCAGCATACCGTGTTGTTATTGATTGCTATAGTAGGATGTTGACCCTTGTGCTTCTTGGAGGACTGTCTGATCAGTTAGCCGTGCTTGACCTGTGGTCTATGGAAGGGAAGCTCGGATTTGAGAATATCCCTGTTGTTTGTCAGTTTGGGAATGTCTTTTAAGACATCCTAGGTTTGTCGCCTAGGAGGGAAGTGGAGTTTTCCATCGACCTAGTGTTGGGTGCAAACCCTATTGCTTTGCCTGCCTACAGAATGGTGCCTACCGAGTTGAGAGAACTCAAGTTGCAGTTGGACGAGTTGTTACGATTGGGAGCCCTAGTTCTTTTCGTTAAGAAGGAAGACGACACTCTAAGACTATGCGTGGATTATCGTCGGCTGAACCAAGTTACTATCAAGAACAAGTACCCGTTGTCGAGGATTGAAGAACTGTTTGATCAGCTCAAGGGAGCTAGATACTTCTCCAAGATTGATTTGAGGATGGGCTACTATCAGCTTCAGATCAAGGAGAGCAACATCCTGAAGTCCGCTTTCAGGACTCGTTATGGACACTTTGAGTTTGTTGTCATGCCGTTTGGTTTAACGAACGCCCCGGCTGCGTTCATGGATTTGATGCATCCAGTGTTCCGACCCTACCTTGACCAGTTTGTTGTAGTTTTTGTTGACGACATTCTCATTTATTCGAAGACTTGGGAAGAACGTGAGGATCATCTCCGGATTACCTTGTAGAGCTTGGAAGACAACCAATTGTACGCCAAGTTTAGCAAGTGCAACTTCTGGCAAGACGAAGTGAAGTTCTTGGGACATGTTATCTCTAAGGGGGGTATATCAGTGGACCTTGCTAAAGTGGAAGCAGTGATGGATTGGGGGAGACCAAGGAACGTGACTGAGGTCCGCAAATTCTTAGGACTTGCAGGCTACTACCGTCGTTTTATTGAAGGCTTCTCTCGTATTGCAGTACCTCTCACCCGCTTTACCAGGAAGGATGTCAGATAGCAGTGGACAGAGGATTGTGAAGAGGCTTTTCTAGAACTGAAGAAGAGACTGACTACCACCTCAGTTTTGACACTTCAGTGGAGTGGAGTTCCGTTTGAGATCTACGCCGACACCTCACTCTTGGGATTGGGCTGTGTGCTTATGCAAGATCAAAAAGTTGTGGCATATGCTTCCCGACAATGGAAGATCCATGAGAAGAATTATCCGACCTATGACCTAGAGCTTGCTGCTGTTGTTTTTGCACTCAAGATCTGGAGGCACGACTTGTATGGCGAGACGTTTGAAGTCTTTTCGGACCACAAAAGCTTGAAGTACCTTTCTCGCAGAAAGAGCTGAACTTGAGACAACGCCGATGGATGGAGTTGGTGAACGACTACGACTTCACTCTACAATATCATCCGGGGAAAGTGAACGTAGTGGCTGACGCTCTCAGCAGGAAGCCGAGGAGTCTACTCGCACACATTCTAGTCCAAGAATGGAGTCTCCTTGAAGCGCTATCAGATGTGGGAGTCAGAGTAGATATTCGCCAAGCCAGAGCCAGACTGTTCATCCTTGTCGTTCAGTCGAGTTTGAAAGATAGGATCGTGGAAGCACAGAAGAACGACGAGTGGCTACAAGGTTTGACCCGCGATGAGCTCAAGCCGGATTGGTCTATTGAAGAAGACGACAGTGTCAGAGAAGTACGAGATCTTGAGAGAGGCTCACAGATCGCGCTACTCGATACACTTGGGCAACACCAAGATGTACAAGGACCTGAAGAGATACTATTGGTGGAAGAAGATGAAAATAGACATTGTCAGATTTATAGCTTGCTATGTAGTATGTCGGCAAGTAAAAGCAGAACACCAGAAGCCAGGAGGTACACTCCAGCCTTTGCCAATCAAAGAGTGAAAATGGGAGCACATTTCCATGGACTTTATTGTGGGGTTACCACGCATGCGATTGGTTCAAGACATGCTTTGGGTCATCGTCAATCGCCTCACCAAATCTGCACACTTCATTCCAAGTCGCACCACTGCTACTACTGAAAATTTAGCCAAGTTGTACGTCAAGGAGATCGTGAGACTTCACGGGGTACCTATCACTATTGTTTCGGACAGAGATTCTCACTTCTTATCTCGATTTTGGAAGAGTCTATAGAAGGCGCTAGGAACCACACTGAACTACAGCACAATGTACCATCCCCAGACAAAAAAAATACCTACTTAATCTACCTTGTGAATTCCATGAGTTAAAACCCAAAAATTGTTGTTTTTATCATGTTCTTCAATAAAGATGTAATTTTTATGATCATGCTATGTCATACTCAAGGAATATGACATAGACACCCAATTCATATTGAAATATATAATTTAATATGTATACTTACCTTGCACTTGAATTGGTGTTGAGATGAATACCTTCTTCTTCCTCATCTTCTTCTGCAATTCCTCTCCTTGCTGTTCCAGAAATCCTTATCTCCTCTCTCTTCCCTTTTTAGAATTATGATTCATACGTCCTACCCCTTGGTTTATTTAGATTTTCTACAGTTTTCCACTTAATCTAGTTGTTATCTAAGTTGGATTATCAGTTAAGTTCTCTACCCTTAGATTAAGTTGATTAGTTCCTACGAAATCGTAACCATTGATTTTAAGCATCCAAGTCTTAATTGGATTATGAGTTAACCTCATCCAATCTAAATCCTTTTTAGTTTAGGATTGGTTTTAATTCCCTAATTAATCCTACCCATTAAAATAGATTAGTTTAATTCTAACATTTAGATTTAGATTCCTAGCCACACATTTTAACTTAAAAGAGTTATGATTGTGTGTGAAGCACTTAGTTTCCTATAGTACAACCCACCAATCACAAACAGTCAAAGTCAAACTTGTAGCTAACTTACTAAGATTTTAAATTATTTCCTATATTTTCATTAATTACATATTAACCCCAATTATTTTACTTTGGGTTATTACGAGAGTCCATGGGTATCTGTAGGTTATGTTCATGTGCCTTCCCACCTGAAAGGGAAGCTAGACAATAGGGCTGTTAAGTGCATCTTTGTGAGATACTTAGAGCATTTTAAGGGATACGTCTTTTCCCGTGAACAGACCGATGGAGGTCTAACAAAAATTGAGTCACGTGATGTGGATTTCATCTAGGATGATTTCCCAAGCAGGAAGAGGTCACGGATGAATCTGGAGCTCTTCAAGATGAATGAGCCAGAGTTGGTATCAACGAAGATCACCCAATATGCAAACACCACTAAGAATGTCGGTTCTCCGTATAATCTTATGGATTCTATGGATGTTATGGACAGTGGTTGAAAGTGCACAAAATAATTACCTAGAGGGGGATAGGGGTGAATAGGTTTTAAGCCGATATGCAGAATTATTTGGGCCCAAATTAAAACCTAGTTAATTATGCTATATGTTTTAACAATTACGGGGAATTTGAAAATGTGAACTACCCCGGGTCGCGTGGATCCTAGATAGATCAGGTTGTTTGGAATCGCCACTATCCATCGAGTTTAGGTGTGAACGGTCAACTAGGTAGGTCATTTGATCTCGCAAATAGACCCAAAAAATAAATTTTAATTGGTCTACCCAGAATAGGTAGGGAGGTAGGTTTAGTTAAGAGAGTAAGGTGTTAGGAACCCACTCTCTTCCAGTTCAACCAGTTACTTGGTTTAATTCTATTTGGCCAATTTAAATAATATCCTAAAAATCTAGAAAACTCCTAAATCTAAATATTATAAAAAAAACACCCTAAATTTAAATCCCTAAAACTAAAAAGTCCTAAATCTTAACATCCTAAAATATCTACCATAATCCCAAAAATAAAAATTGCAACAGAAATAAAATCCAAATTAAATCTATAGGGATCATAATAATCTAAAACTTGAAAATATTTCAGATATTGATTAGCATTAGAATAATATGAGAAAGAGAAAATAATAATAATAATAATAATAATAATAATAATAATAATAATAATAATAATAATAATAATAATAAGCCCAACCAACATGCTAAGATCTAAAGAAAAACCGGATATGTAATTTTCATTAACTTGCTCAACTCATATACATCTGATTAAGAAAAATATGCTTGAATCCAATTCACAAACCAGATTTACAGAAATCAACGAAATGAGGAATTGAAAAATGATTTTTCTTTTCTTACCTGTAGCAGAATTGTTTCTCCTTTTTACTTTTTTGATCTTTGTAACTATTACTGGACTTAAGAGCTTGAATCTGAAAATCGTAGTGATGGAGGGAGGCCACCCAACAATCGGTATAGTTTGGTAGAGTTCGGTTCAGGTTCAAGAACCAGAAAATAGGGTTAGGGATTGGGACAAACAAGAAAGGATTTTTGCTGAAACACCTATGGGAAGAACAAGGGTTTTGGAAGGGATTTGAATCTGGATTTTGCAGGTTTGAATGGTTGGTAAAACCAAACGGATTTTCTACTGGGTTTTGCAGCTTTAATGGGTTGAGACGAACATAAAAATAGGTTTGGACGAATTGCTAATTATGGTTTTGTTTTTTGTTTTTTTTTTTTGGAAGGGTAAGTAATTCAATAGAAAAGAAAAAGGGTAAAGAATGTACAAAGTATGTCAATAGCACAAGGCCATGACCAGATTTGGGGATTTTCGTATGAGGGTTTTAAGATGGGTTTTTTGATGGTTCGAATGGATGAACAAGGGGGTTCGACTGGATTTTGAAGGGAAACTGATTGGGATTTGGTGGGGTTTGGATGAAGAAGTAATGGAAGGGGGTTTTGTCAGGAAACAATGAATAGTCAAAAGAAGAAGATGGGTTTGGGGTTACCTTGGATCGACAATGGAAAAATTGCAGAAAAACTATCTCCTGTCCTTCGATTTCTTCCTCCTAAACTCGGATTTTTTCTTCTTCCTTTTTCCTTGGGTTCACCTCTTTTTATAGGCTGGGGGGAAGTTGGGGACGTCTCCCTCTCTGTCTCAAACTCTCTTTCAGTCTCTTAAACTTTATCACTTCCCCAATTTTTTTTTTCTCTACAGAATCTTCATCTAAATCCTTTCTCCTCTTTTTCCTATTTAAAATCTTCATCTAATCCCTTCTCCTCTCCAGTTAATTTCAATCTCCCTCTTTATCCTCTGTAAATCTTATCCTCTTTCTCTTTCAAAACCTAAGAGAAAGGGAAGAAGAGTCTGTACGGACTCCTCTTCCTCTTCGATTTCCCTCTTTTTTATTTTATTTTATTTTTTTATTTTTAATTTATCCTAATATAACATGATCCTAATCTACGTCTTATTCCAAAATAGTTCTCATCTAACCCTTTTTTTTATATATGTTCTCTCCCCACTTAATTGATTTGTTAATACCAAAAATACCCTTCACACTCCTAATTTCAAAATTTAACCTAATTACAACCATTCGAAGGGTTTTGCACGAAAAGATCAAATCCGGAGTCAAAATATGTTTTTCACATCCCAAATTCCATATTTGACCCAAAGCAATATCAAGGGCAAAACAATCATTTTTTCTTAGGATCTCGAAACTAGACGATTGTATATCCGTTGTAACACATGTTTCGCCTAGAATTGATCTATATAGTCATAAATGGAATTTGGGGAACAACAAAGTGCATGGGATTCACTGAGGGTATTTTGGTTATGTCATGGATTTTGGGGATTTCAATGAGAATTTTGGATCAAGTGGATTTGGGGTTGACGATGATGATAAAATTGCCAAGGTACCAATCTCAAGCCTTCAGAAGCTACAATGATCAAGAGAATCAATCTCATGCATATTGGGGTGTCTACAACTGTCCCTCTTTGTCAGAATCACAAGCGATGAATGGGAAAAATAAGACATAACCCTGATTTGCACGGTTCACAAAATGAATTTTGCATAAATTGAAACTATTTTCACATATTGTACTTCCAAGATTTTCTGGTGTGATAGAACATAACATGCTTTTCCTTCTTGGTGGCTTATTCCCATTGCATGAAGATGAAGCGAAGAAACTGAATGTTTGTCTTTATTGATGGCTAAGCCCATTTGGCAAGAAGATGAAACAATAGGTTTGAATTTGCTAGGACTTAATCCATGCCTAGATATTTGAAAAAGGTTCAAGCTATTAATGGTGGTAAAGGTATCTTTTTTGGAAGTTCAGTGCATGAAAGATGGCTTCGATCTTAAGCATAATTGAATTAGTGAACTTAAAGATAAGTGAATACCATGACTTATTGAGTCAAGTCTGATATTCGTTTGGCCGCTTCAAAGGATTGGCAGGTCCCAACCTCATTGATTATTGTTGCATCACTGTCTGGGACCAAGTCTATATATAAGATAGGATCCAATGGAGACAGAAATGCTTTTGACTCAACTGACACTTACAATGAAAATTCTTCTCTTCTTTGATCTTGCTTTTCGCTTTAGCTACTCCATCTTCCTTTATGATTCAATCATCTTCAAATGATTGTGTTAGGATGAATTGGGTCATCTCTTGAGCCACAACCCTTGAGAATTTCATATTGCCTTTGTTGTGGATAGTTCAAATGTATCCTCTAAGCATATTCCTCCAAAGTTATGATAGCATGCTCCATTGGGATTGAATGCTGATATTGTCCCTTCTTTCTCCTTGGGCACCTGTGACATCTTAAAGGATAAAAGAAAACAAGAAAATGTGCATGTTGAATAAAGAAAATTCTTTCGATTTTTGTGGCCTCAGATAATTTATAGATTGAAAACTGAAACATTTTAAGAAAACCCTAAATTTGTCGTCATAGGCCTTAAGATATATATATTTTTTTGAAATTGAAACATTTTCTTTTGAAAAATTAGTTGAGTGAAATGAACAGAATGACCAAGGCGGTTTGAGTAGCGAGATAGGTATTCGAAACGATGTAGAAGAGAATAGCCGGCATCGCTTGAGGTTCTTTGGAGTCATTTCCCTTCTAGCATTGATGGTCTTTGGCTCAAACTTGAAACTTCCTTTCTGGCACTGATGGTCTTCAACTCAGACATGAGATCATTTTTATTTTTATTTTATTATATTTTATTTTATTTAGCCAGTATTACTTCTGATGCCAGTGATAATTTTCACCTGAATCGGCTCCACAAATATTTTTGCACTATGACGCCCTTTCAGTTTTTCATCTTGCCTGTGGTTTTTGTATCTTGCCATGACTTGATTCTTTTACTCGCACGCCCCTGCAGGTTTTCATTGTGCCCTTTCAAGTCATGCTTTTCTCTTTTCGTTTTTTAATACACACACACACACACACACACACACACATATAATATTCATGTATGTCCTTCATTACCTAAACACAGATGATTAAATGCCAAAGTATTCATGTAGAATCCATTATTGATCAAGGAGGGCTTAATAAATAGGACGAAACGTAGGCTTGGGTATGATCTTAAGAAAAGAAAGGTAGTTGGCTCAAAAATGATTATGTAGTGATTTATTGGGTTGAACCAATCAGCTCATGTATGAATATCTTTTCCTATTGCTCATTTCAACTACTTTCTTCCCTTGATCTCTTACTTCCCTTTTGGTTTACTTGCCCCCTTTTTTTTTCCCCAGTTTCATTTCTTTGACTTTTTTGCCCCAATCTCACTTCATTTGTTGCATTACTTTCACTTCTTTGACTTCCTTGCCCCAATTTTCCATTCTAAGTGTTTTTTGACTAAACTTATTCTGGGTTAAGAACAAAATATTTAAGACTCAAATGGGCTAAACTAAGGTTAGATTTTAGTAAGGGAATCTAGAAAGATGGCCTCCTATCCTTTCGAAATTGGATTCTACAAGAATATTAAGCATAATAATGTTTGACTGCATTTGAGTTTGTAGGTTCAGGAAATACCTAGAGCTCCTCTAGACAGAATTTTTTTTACAACGAAAGATCCACCATAGTTTGGCTTAAACTTTCCCCTCTGGTCCTCTTGATGTGGTAATAGCTTCTTTAGAACCAAATCACCAGGCTGAAAATTCCTTGGCCTCACTTTCTTGTTGTATGCTTTGGCAATTCGTTTATGATATAATTGTCCATGGCATAGTGTGGTCAACCTCTTCTCCTCGATCATGTTAAGTTGCTCGTATCTAAATTTTACCCATTCTGCCTCTTCTAGCTCTGTCTCCATCAAGACTCCAAGAGATGGTATTTCTACCTCGATTAGGAGTACTGCCTCCATGCCATATAAAAGTGAATATGGGGTTTCCCCTGTTGAAGTTCTGATGGATGTCCGATAGGCATGAAGAGCGAATGGTAGGCTCTCGTGCCAGTCTCTGTTAGTCTTTACCATTTTTTATAGTATTCTCTTCACATTTTTGTTTACAACTTCAACTGATCCCTTCATCTTTGGTCTATAAGGAGTTGAGCTGTGTTAGGAGACCTGAAATTTTTTACAGAGCGCTTTCATGTCCAAGTTCCTGAAATTCAAGGAATTGTCAGTGATAATATAGCATTAGGGAGCCCTTACCGACAGATGATTTGGTGTTTAAGAAATTTTAAGACATTCCCCTTGGTGACACTTGCATAAGACATTGCTTCTATCCACCTAGTGAAATATTCAATGGCTATGAACACAAAACGATGCCCATTTGAAGTTTTTGGTGCAATGATCTGATGACATCCATACCCCACATAGATAAAGGCCATGGCAACGGCATACAATGAAGCTCCGAGGGTGGTGCCGCTATCTTGTTGGCATAGATTTGACAAAGATGAAACTTCTTGACATGTTGATTGCAGTCACTCTCCATGGTCATCCAATAATACCCCATTCTTAAGATCTTCTGTGCTAACATATGACCGCTCGTGTGTGCTCCACAGATTCCACCATGCACAGTCTCAACCAATCTCTTAGATTTAGTCTCATTCACATATAGGAGTAAGATGTGATCGTACGATCTTTTGTACATTTTGCCTCCGCTTAGAAAGAATTGTCCTGCCGATCTAGAAATGGTGTATTTGTGACCCTGTTAGCTTCAGGTGGAAGAGTCCGGGCTTTCAAATATTGCATGATATCATAATACCACGACTTTTTCCATGTCTCTTCTTCCTCAATTGCCAAGAAATATGCAAGTTCGTCTCTCACATTGATCTCAAATGGTCTGATAGTTACTCCATCTTGGATACTAATCATAGAGCCTAATGTTGCCAAGGCATCTGCGAAGTGATTCCTGGTTCTCAACATATATTTAAAAGTGATTTGAGAGAATTTGGTAATTAAATCCTCCAGATACTGATGATAGGGAATTAGTTTTGGATCCCTAGTTTTCCATTCACCAGTGCTCTGAAAGATGATAAGGCTCGATTTGCCATATACATCGATATCAGTTACCTCCATTTCTAATGCAACTTTCAAGCCTAGGATGAAAGCCTCATACTCAGCAATGCCGTTTGTGCATGAAAATTGGAGTTTGACTGCAATAGAAATTGAGAGCCATCTGGTTCGATAATTACCGCACCGATCCTGTGTCCTTGAGAATTAGCATCTTCGTCGAAGCTTAATCCCAGATCTTTCCTCCCTCATTTTCTTTAGTTACCAAAGTAGCTTCATCTAGAAAATTGGTCTTCAATGGTTCATAATTTGGAAGAGGATGTTTTGCCAAGTGATTTGCTATGGCCTGACCCTTGATGGCCTTCTACATGACATAAATTAAATCAAACTCTAATAATAGCAGTTTCCACTTCGCAGTGCGACCGATTATGGCTAGCTTTTCGAACAAATATTTGAGTGGATCCATTCTAGCTATCAACATGGTGGTGTAGCTGAGCATGTAGTGGTGGGGCAGTTGAGTCACCCAAACCAAAGGAAAACAGGTCTTTTTTAATGTTGTATACTTGGCCTCACAATCAGTAAATTTTTTGTTGAGGTAATTAATGGCCCTTTCCTTTCTTCCTATTTCATAGTGTTGCTAAATACTATACCGTAGCATTTAATGGCCCTTTCCTTTCTTCACAGCCCATGGATACCTCTTGAGTGGCTAAATACATGAGAAATGGCCTGCCAGGATTTGGTGGTACAATGATTGGAGGGTTCAATAAGTATTGTTTGATTTAATCAAATTCCTGCTGACAATCCTTGTTCCATACCGTAGGGGTGTTCTTCCTAAGGAGTTTGAAGATTGGCTCAGACATGGCTGTAAGTTAAGCGATGAATCTTATGATATACTAGATTCTATTGAGGAAACCTCTGACTTCTCTCTCTCCTAGGTGGCAACATGTCGATAATCACTTTGGCTTTAGCTGGATCTATTTCAATTCGTCTTCTGCTAACAATGAATCCCAACAACATCCCAGATGTTGCTTTGAAGACGCACTTTGCCGGATTAAGACGTAGGCAGTACTTTCTAAGGCGATCAAACACTTTCTTCAGGTTGATCAAGTGGTCTTCCTCATTTTCGGACTTGACGATCATATCATCGACATAGACCTCCATCTCCTTATGCATCATGTCATTGAAAAGGGATGTCATGACTCACTGATACGTTGCCCCTACGTTCTTCAATCCGAATGGCATGGCCTTATAGGAAAAGGTTCTCCAAGGTGTGATAAAGGTTGTTTTCTCTTTATTCTCTTCTACCATTTTGATCTGATTATACCCTGAGAAATTGTCCATGAAAGAGAACACATCATGACGGGCAATATTATCAACTAGGATATCTATGTGAGGTAAGGGAAAGTTGTCCTTGGGACTCACTTTATTTAGATCTCTATAGTCGATGCACATTCATACTTTGTCATCTTTCTTCGATACAGAGACGATGTTGGCTAACCACTCTGGGAATGTCGATACTGCAAAGAATCCAACTTGGAACTGCTTCATCAATTCATCTTTGACCTTCAGCGTCCATTCGGGCTTGAATCATCTCAGCTTCTATTTTACTGGTCTATGCCCTGACAAAATAGGAAGCTGATGTACAAACATGTTGGTATCCAAACTTGGCATATCTTCATAAGACCTTGCAAATACATCTTGATACTCTCTAAAGAAGTCGGTCATATCTTCTTTCTGCAGCGATGATAAGAGAGATCCAATCTTCACAATTTTGGGATCATCCCCGGTCCCTATGTTCACCTAATTGGTCTCTTCTATATTAGGTTGAATGCCTTTCTCGTGACACTCGTTGGAATTCTTTTGGAGGGGTCTCTTCTTCGTCCTCACTCACTTCTTCGATCCTAAGTGAAGTCGCCAGGTGTGAACTACCCTGGGTCGCGTTGACCACAGATAGATCGGGTTGTTTGGAGTCGCCACCATTCATCGAGTTCAGGTGTGAGTGGTCATCTAGGTAGGTCATTTGATCTCGAAAATAGACCCAAAAAATAAGCTTTAATACGGTCTAACCAGAACAGGTAGGGAGGTTTAGTTACGAGAGTAGGATGGTGTTAGGCACCCACTCTCTTCCGGTTCAACTGGTTACCTGGCTTAATTCTATTTGGCCAATTTAAATAAAATCCTGAAAATCTAGAAAACTCCTAAATCTAAATATTATCAAAAGAAACCCTAAATCTAAATCCCTAAAAATAAAAAATCCCAAATCTTAACATCCAAAAATATCTACCATAATCCCAAAAATAAAAATTGCAACGAAAATAAAATCCTAATTAAATCTATAAGGATCATAATAAGCTAAAACTTGAAAATATTTTAGACATTGATTAACATTAGAATATTATGAGAAATAGAAAAAAAAAAATAATAGTAAGCCCAACCAACATGCTAAGATCTACAGAAAAACCAGCTATGTAATTTTCATTATCATGCTCAACTCATAGACATATGATTAAGAAAAATACGCTTAAGTCCAATTAACAAACCGGATTTACAGAAATCAAAGAAATGGGAAATTGAAAATTGATTTTTCTTTTCTTACCTATAGCAGAATTTATTCTCCTTTTTCCTTTTTTGATCTTTGTAATTGTTGCTGGACTTAAAAGCTTGAATTTGAAAACCGTAGTGATGGAGCGAGGCCGAACCCCACAATTGGTATAGTTTGGTGGAGTTCGGTTCGGGTTCGAGAACCAGAAAATAGGGTTAGGGATTGGGACGAACATGGGAGGATTTTTGCAGAAAATCTATGGGAAGAACAAGGGTTTTGGAAGGGATTTGAATCTCGATTTGCAGGTTTGAATGGTTGGCAAAACAAAGAGATTTTGGACTGGGTTTTGCAAGTTTAATGGGTTGGGACGAACATCTAAATATGGTTTTGCTTGATTTGGGGATTTTCGCAGGAGGGTTTTAAGATGGGGTTTGGAAGAACAAGTAATGGAGGGAGTGTGGTTAGGGTTTCTGTCAGGAAACAATGAGTAATCAAAATAAGAAGATGGGTTTGGGGTTACTTTGGATCGACAATGGAAAAATTGAAGAAACACTATCTCATATCCTCTGATTTCTTCTTCCTAATCTCCTTAGATTTTTCTTCCACTTTTTCTCCTTCCTTTTCCCTTGGGGTCGCCTCTTTTTATATGTGTGAAGGGGAGGGGGGCCAGGGGCGTCGGCGACATCGATCACCCTCTCTATCTTCAATCTCTCAATCTTCATCTCTCCCCCCCCCCCTTTTTTTCTCTACATAATCTTCATCTCAATCCCTTCTCCTATTTTTCCTCTTCAAAATCTTCATCTAATCCCTTCTCCTCTCCATTTACTTTCAATCTCCCTCTTTATCCTCTGTAAATCTTATCCTCTTTATCTTCAAAACCTAAGAGAAAGGGAAGAGGACTCTGTACGAACTCATCTTCCTCTTCGATTTCCCTCTTTCTTATTTTATTTTATTTTTTAATTTAATAATAATAATAATAATAAAAAAAAAAAAATTAAATCTAATCGTAATCTAAGTCTAATTCTAAAATAATCCTCATCTAACCCTTTTTCTTTCGCTCCCCACATAATTGATTTATTAATACCAAAAATACCGTCCACACTCCTAATTTCAAAATTCAACCTAATTACAACCATGTGAAGGATTTTGCCCAAAAAGATCAAATCCGGAGTCGAAATATTATTTTTGACGTCCCAAAGTGCATATTTGACCAAAAACAATATCAAGGGCAAAAAAGTCATTTTTTCTATGATCTCGAAACTAGACGATTGTATATCCCTAGGAATGAATTTTCCGCCTTGAATCTTTCTATACAGTTAGAAATGGAATTTGGGGAATGACAAAGCGCATGGGGTCCGCTGAGGGTATTTTAGTAATTTGATTGATTTTGGGGATTTCAATGAGAATTTTGGATCAAGTGAATTTGGGGTTGAGGAAGATGATTATATTGCCATGTTACCAAGCTCAAGCCTCTATAAGCTGCAAATATCAAGTTAATCAGTGTCGTGCAAATTGGAGTGTCTACAAAATACATTAGCTCACATATGATAATTGCATTGCGTACAAATATTTGAAAATTAAGTACGTAAGCAAACCATTCAACACATGCAATTTATAGTGGTTCAGCATCCCGGTCTAGTCCACTCCCTTGAGATACCACGTGCGGGTCTCAAGGATATCTCTACGGTAGGTTTTGTTCACTAGGCTAATCTCCAAACTGCACGGAGAATTTATCGGCATTCTCCAAGCTGTTACACCCAGGTTTCAATGGCTCACCCAAAAACCACTACGAGGTTTCTCGACTGACCTCCAACCACCACGAGGTTTCACAGCTAAGCTTTAACCACCACAAGGTTTCATGGCTAACCTCTAACCACAAGGTTTCATGGAAACCTCAAGCCATTACAGTTTTTAACCTAAATTAAAAACAGTAAAACAGACTAATTCTTCTAGATATACCTATACGGAGTCTATCCATTGTTGTGAGCTTGAATCCCCATTTCTTGCTCACGTTCCTCACTCCTTTCCGCTTTGGATGTTATCGTTGTTGCTTGATGGAGACGAGGGCCTTACAACCCTAGATGCATGTATATGAGATGATCTAAACAATGCAACACATCAATGGGTAAGGGTTTGGATCTCAATCTTTCTTCAAATTAGTTGACGTAGGATGCCAATTCCATTATGAATGGGAAGAAGATGGAACGAGAGGAATTCTTTAGCCTAAGGAAAAGCAAAAAGCTCTTAGATCTATTCTAGGGCTTTTGGAGAATTTCCGTGCGGGTCTTCTCGCAATTAGATGCACAAATCTTATTTATAGAGTTTGTGAATCTCTCATCCATCGGTCGATCAGTGCAATTGACTGATCGACCGGTGGCTCAACCGAATTAATTTAAATTTGAATTTCAAATTTACCGGTCGGATGGAAAAACCAACCGATCGATCCTTCGAGCCGCTAGTCGACCAGACACTTTTGTCGGTCAACCGGTAGCGCTCAAGGCTTCCAAAACCAACTTAGGGTTTTGGGCGACCGGTGAGCTATCCAATCGATCGGGGTTCGATCGGATGTTCTAGTTGGTCAACTGAGCCACTTGGCCGATCGACTGGGCACGTGTAGATCGCATAGACTAGTACTGATCTGTTATGTGACCGACACCAAGGACCGATTAGTGGAAGACCGACCGGTGGCCCTGTTTGGTCGACCGAACACACGGTCGATCAACCGGTGCCCCTAGGAAAGCCTAATTTAATCATTCCTGTGGGGATTTTTTCCAAGGTCCATCCACGAATGGCATCGACCACCCATGGGAAATGTTTGGTTGTCCAAACTCGCCTCCAGATGGCCAACGATTGTGGAGTGTCCCTTAACAGGTAAGGTTACTCCAAGCTCCCTTGAAACAAGTCAGTATGAAATGAATAATGTGTTTCTAGGAGTTGTCTAGTGCATGTGT
The DNA here is from genome assembly GCA_031762675.1 of Pachysandra terminalis. Taxonomy (NCBI): domain Eukaryota; kingdom Viridiplantae; phylum Streptophyta; class Magnoliopsida; order Buxales; family Buxaceae; genus Pachysandra; species Pachysandra terminalis. Next base: position 17,120 of record JAUPMG010250577.1, read on the forward strand.
GTTTATACCTTTGGATAAGGGACCAATTCCAATAGATGCTTCGTTGAAGCTTGGTCTCCCTTGAATCTGCAACTCTTAATCGTCATTATATCCGGTTACAGACACTCACGGACTATGTCACTACATTAACAAACCCGGAGAATGTCTAGGAATAAACCTATGACATTTACAATCTCCCCATTTGTCAATTTGTGACAAACACTCAAATCCTAGTACAACACACAGTATACTTTTATTAATTGAATAAATATAAACATTACAACTCGATTCAACTCATAGACAAAAATTGAGATACAAGAGACTAATGACAATACAACGCTCTGTACTCCCCATCAATTTTTGCTTTAACTCCCCCATACTTGGACATACCTACAAAAGAATTTAACTATACCTGCAAGAAAATATGTACCATGGGTGGAGTATCTAGATCTCCCCCTTTTTGTCAGAAATAGACAAATAGATATAGAAATTTGAGAGAAAATTCAAATTGGGTTTGCATTTTGGTGTGATCCATCTATATAGATGAGTTCTAAACAATTTGGTAACTCCTATACCATGATATGAGTCAACTGGCATTGCTCCATCTATCTAGATGAGTTCTAACCAGCCCTGTGCACTCCAAACTCCATGGATGAGTTCAACCATCCTTGGCTCCATCTGAATAAATAAGATCAAACCAAAAGCAACCACAAAGTGTTTGCTAGCTTGGGGCACTCCAGCCCAAAAGGGATGAACTCAACCCAAGGCAAACACGCACTCATGTATACTTACCACAAGCAATATGTGAGATCATTGTATACACAAGGTGAGGTATAAAGGTTGGTTCCATATATTATGCAATAAAACTGTAACAACCTTTAGTAACCTCTAGACATGCATCAAATGATAATCAATACAATACAAGATGTAGGATGACAAACATTATACATGGCTAAGATTTAACTATAAGTACACTGTAGATGTTTGTAATAACCCCATTAGGCATCCTAAAGCCCAATTCCTAATGGGGGCTTTGATTTGGAAAAAAGATGAGCATGATGGCATGTGTATGCACTGTGTGACTCTAATCACAATATGCAATAGGCACGAGACTCACACCGACCAGAACAAGCATGTGGAATATTTTACTATAAACCACAACATGCAAGTTCCGTATATAGACACACCAATGTGCCATCTAATCCAAATCAAGCAAGCAAAGATCACATCTATAAGATAAGCATGAAAACATAATATGATCAATGTAGCAAGTATAAGCTATGACAAAAACTTTTACTATCAAACCAAGCATAGCATATACATGCCTAGGATGGATCCCTTAAAGATAAGAATGGTGCACCGATCCAACCAAGGCAATGTGTAGACAAGTCAAATATAATATGCATGACAAACACCAAGTCTACACACATGTGGGTATCTCAACATGAACTATATAAAAGAATATTATCATGCAATGACGTATAGTTCAAGAGGGAACAATGGTACTATTAGATTCAAAACAAAGCTCGAAAGTATATCAGTCATACAACAATGTCTAACACTCAAGTACACCCCATAAAAGATATAGTCATCAAGATAGAATCAAGCAGTCGTCAATCCAATTGTGGGTCATTATCACTATCTGTTGGAGATGGTGGAATAGGATACCCAACAGTATGACATGTAGAGGAGATGGCCAATATTCTTCTATTGGAGCGAGTAAGTGCTAACTACGTGACAGCTATACATCACTAGTAATGGACTAACGTCGGAGAGCTCCTACCTCAGCAATAATAGACTCCAACAGCTCTCTGGAGGTGTGGCGAGACACAGGAAGTTGTGAGGGTCTAGGAATATCATGCTCTGGTTCTTCACTTCCTTCAACTTCAGAACACTCCTCAATAATAGGCTCCTACTCTGAAGAGAAATCTCTAAGACCCATGTTAGACATATTGGACTTGTAGAAAGACAATGATCTTATCGAAGTATCGCTAAGCAGTGGTACCATGCTACCAGCTAAACCCAACTTAGTGTGAAGGTGACCAAAGGGGCAAGCACCACGAGGAGAGATGTAATAGTCAATAAGAGTGTGTTTCTTGGGGCTGCCTATTGCATGTGTGTATATTCCTTGGTTAGGGGACCAATCCGATAGATGCTCTGATGTAGCTTGGTCTTCAATCTATACCGGTTACAGACACTCAAGGACTATGTCACAACATTAAAAAACACTAGGAATGTCTAGGAAACACCTATGACATTTATAGTCTATTCCCGAATTCATCTTCTTTATGCAAAGTGTCTATTAGATTGACGTTGAAATTCGGAGTATAGCGAGACTAGAAGATAGCCCGAGAGTGAGGTCCATCCAACTCTCAAATTCTAGAATGTTGAGTACTTGAAACTGGAGCATACCTTGGATATCGGTCGCACATAAACACTTAAAGAAAGACAGTGTACCTCTGATTTAGCCTGGTCAGCTGCTAGGAGATCAATATCCTTATACAAATTTCCCTAAAATAAGGAAGCCAAGGGAACTTCAAATCCAGAGTCAATTTAATGGCAATCGGGAAGACCTTCTTGTGGAGTTTTTCAAGTGGAAGTCCCTCTAGGATGAAGTGCGACAACCACAAAGAAAGGAAGGCTTCAAAGTATATAGGATAATTCCTTTCTATACCTAGAGTTGTAGAAAGAATGTTCGAACCCTTCTTCACTAATTCTTCTTTCAAAAAGTAGCGACTCCATCCGCCTAGGGTCTGACTAGAGCCCTTACCTTTGGATGAACTGGCAACGCCTTTCGCTCCCAATACGGCCTTCTTCTTCAAAATCCCTAGGCCATCAACTAAAGCCTTTTGTATCTTAAGCTCTTCTCCAGACATGGTAATGGCTCCTGGATGAACATTACCCACCAAAGGAAGACCACACAAAATGCAAACATCTTCGAGAGTTGGGATAATCTCTCCGAATATGGTGATGAAGGTATGGGTCTGGGGATTCCAGCAGAGAATGAAGGATTTAAGATATTAATTATCTCAAAAAATCTCTGAAAGAGATGCACAAATAGCGTTGAAGTTGCCTGATTTCCTTAATCTGACTGAATAGATTGGATGTGCTAAAATACTTTACACGAAGAACCCTCAACTGGTTGGAATACTTAAATGAGATTTAAAGAAAATATAGGAAATGGGAAAATCTCCATGGGAAGCTTTGGAGTAAGGAGTCAATCAAAATTGATTAATATTCTCGTTGACATCTTCAGAGTCAATATATGGAGTCTGTAACTCCAAAGCATCTCTTCCTTCAAGAGGAACCCAGTTATTGGAGGGATCCCAGAATGAATCGTTCCCCATATCCATGCATGAATTCGAGACTTTTTTCATAAATATGAATAATTTTTTTCTGCTTACCAGCCTTGCTTTTAGGAGTCATTCGAGCAAGTAGAAGTATGAAAAAGAAGATATGAGGTTTTTGAAGGTGAAAGAATTTGAAAAGAGCAGAGAAGGCAAGAAACCATAAGGTAAATGGTTCAAGGCAAACAATCTCTTGAGATCTCCTTCCTATTTATACATTTAATTTTGAAATGATTAAGCCGCCTAGAATTTCAAACGGTGATTTCTTAGGTTTCCAATCGATGCATACGCCATGCAATCCCCGAATGACAACTCAGCACATGCATTCAATATGGTATGAGTTTTACACAAAAAGTCATAGTAACGGCTCACTTTATGACTCAATGTTCACTGTAGCAAGCCAGTATGCATTTAATGTGTATGAAAAACTACCTCTTATTTGGTAGTGCGCTTACAACGTGTCTAATCAACACGTGTTAAGCGCAGAGGACTAATGATGATGAGTCAATTCAAAAATTGAATTGATCCAATAATAACATGCCATCTACCAAGATCATTTACACATTTGTGCATTTAAATAATTCAAAGGATTTATGAATAAAGAATACACCTTCGAAACTTCAAGTATTTCTTTGAAAGTCCACCTGTGTTAGGAGTATTATTTCGAAACCAATATATTTTGAGGGTCCACCTGTGTTGGACAATCCCTCAAATCAGTATCCCTTCGAAGACCCACCTGTGTTGGGAGTATCTGATAAGTGTGTAACACTTGCACTTTTGAACTTATTACTGACGCTTATTAGTCTTAGAGATATATTTATGTGAATGAATTAATGCATTTATCTTGTTTTGCAGGGTTGATGATGATAAAGATAATATGGGCTTAAACCAAGTCAATTAAAGCCTCAATTGGATCAAGCTTCAAAGTCCTAAAGAGGAGAAGATCAAAGCTCAGTTCCCAAGCCAATTACTTTTGAAGCCCAATAAGGAAGCCCAAGGAAAAATCCCAAGTGAAGCCCAAAAGACCAAATCAAAGATCAACCTAGAAAAACATAGTATTTTAGTATTTTGGGCATAACTCCTTCAATATAAGTCTGATTGAGGTTTTTTTGGTTCCTTTGGAAAGATAAAAAGCATATCTACAACTTTGTCTCTAATAGCCACATTCCAATTCCAATTTTTTCCCGGTCACCATCGAGTCGCAAGGGGGCTATTATGGGCAGTCCGAAAATAAAGCCGAGATTTGGGAAAGTTCCTACGGGATTAGAGTTCCAAGCCTTTTGGGATTGATTTATCTATATATAAGGACTTCTAATTTCATTTTGGAGAGAGGCATTATCCCTAAGATAGATTTACTTCTTGTTCTTAGAGATTCATAGCTAGTTGGGGAAGAAGGAAGAACTGCAGGAACAACAACTACCATTGAAGATGGGATCATACTTCCCACCAAAGATGAGTTCCATTCTTTTTATGTGTAGCTAAACTCCTGTGTGGAGTATTGATGCAACTTCTAACCTTATTATTATGGTTTAATTTCATGGGTTTTTAGGTTCTTTAATTTACTGTTTGTTGATTGCATAATTAGAGGATTCTTTGAATCAGATTTTATTGTTTAATAATCAAGCCTAATAGAATGAT
>JAUPMG010250592.1:0-22079 GCA_031762675.1 Pachysandra terminalis
TAGCTCGGGCTCTTGTGACGGGTCCAGTTGGGACTTTGATCGGTTCTTGTAAATCTTTAGCATCCTTGCCCCCATCATAAACCTACCATTTTTGCAGAAGAAAGGAGAAGAAGGAAGTGAGGAAGAGAAAGAAAGGAGAGTCTTCACATTACCCTACTTGTTATCCTACCGAATTTCATCTAGGAATCAATGTAAGTTACCTATCCTGTTGATTCCATTATGTGCCATGAATTGTGTTAGAAATTCTAAGGATGAATCGATGTTCACCATATGAATTTGAGTTTCAATGGTTATTGCATATATTGTTGTTTTTCATTGTGTAAATGTACTTGGTTCTCATCCTAAGATGTTAGGATTTATGCATGTGTGATATGCTTGAATTTCCCTGGACAAGGATTAAGGAAAGAACCACGAATGAACTTGTCTGCGATCATCGGTGGACACGTCGGTACACCGATGGGTCTATCGATGGATCTGAGTATCATCTGTACTTGAGTTCTTCGGTAGGCGTTGGTACACCGACCACGCCACTGAGAGGGCATACTTGTGACCATTCGATAGGCACATCGCCGACGGGCCTACCGATGAAAATGAGACTGAATTCGTTCATGGGCGTCAGTACACCGACCACTCCACCGACAGGAGACCTCTGTTACCCCTCGGTAGGTGATGATACAGCGACGGGCCTGCCGACGGAAGATGAAATGTGGTTACTGGTACCTATCAGTACACCGATGAGGGTTCCGACGGATTAAGATTTTGAGACATTAGGAGGGTTTGGATGGTCAGTTTAGTCCGGGCTTTTACGGGGTGATTATAGGGATCGATGGAAGGTCTTGGGCATGTGTTTCATTGCCATGATTAAGCTTTGATGCCATTCACTTGAGTTGACTTACTGAACATACGTCTTCTATTTGGTGTTTAGCTTTGATTATAAATGATGGGATCTAACGAATTATCTGAGTGTATAGGGATGCTTAGGTAGGTTCCGAGATATCTTATCATTTATAGATTCTAAGTGTCAGATTGTGTAGATCTAAGAATGAGCTAAAATGTTAGGATGAACATGATGGAATCCAATAGATTATCCGTGTGTATGGGCTTGTGGATAGTTTCCAAGGGAGACTATCATTTGGGCCTTACAAGTTATTAATGCATTCATACTGTGTTAATGTGGAGTGTTAAGTGTGCCCGGAAAGTGGAAAGGATATTGTTTTTTATACCCGTAGGTTGCAAGTCCTACGAATTAAGTTATCGGGTCATAGTTGATTCCATAAGGTCGGCTCGACCTTGAATATCGCACACTTATGAAATCGGTACATGGTGGCCTTCGTACTGTGGGTTAGCGCCCGGAACGAAGAAAGGGGCTGCTCGTTGTTCCTGGTGACTTCGGTCCCGAAACCTTTTTGTGTTATGGAAGCTGCAATGATGGACACTTAGCATTAAACATAAGCACTAGACATTTCATAACATATCATTGTATTCATTGTTTGATCACTCATTAGCGCATTTGTTTGTCATACTCTCATCATAAACATGTTGCATTAAAACTATCATCTTATATCCCTTGAATCAATTATGTTAAATAATGTTGAGTTGATGAGATGGTGCTTACTAGGCATTCAAGGCTCACATAACTTTCATGTTGCAGTTTGATCTAGCAGTGTGAAGGTCGCGGACCTTTTGTTGGAATGAACTATTTATTTGTATTGTTTATTTTATTTTTGTACGAACCATGTTTCGAACATATTTGTGATGTAATAGGGCTGTTCTAAAGCCGTTTGGTATATTTTGATTGAATTCAACTTTTATTACATTGCTTCCCTGACTCTGTGCGATGAATACATTAGTATTTATTTCATCCTTATCTTGGTAATGATGTGCCAATTTTGCAGTCTAAAACTGGATCTCGAAGGTCGCACCTAGAGATCCATGCCATCCCGCATAGGGATCCAGATTACGGGATCTGGGGCCTGACAGATCGAGATGCAAGAGTTGAAGGCCAGTTAGACGAGTTTATTGCCTTGGTTTCATCAGGCCCAGTACATCACCTTGGGGAGTGCCAATTATCTTTGTGAAGAAGAAGGGAGATTCTCTACGGCTTTGCATCGACTATAGACAGCTGAACTGAGTCACTGTGAAGAACAAGTACCCGTTGTCGAGGATTGACGATCTATTCGACTAGTTGAGGGGAGCGCAATACTTCTCGAAGATTGACTTGACATCTGGATATCATCAGCTAAGGATTCAAGACGAAGACATTCAGAAGATGGTCTTTCGTTCCCGATATGGTCACTATGAGTTTGTTGTTATGCCATTCAGATTGAAGAACGTGCTTGCATCCTTCATGGACCTAATGCAATGGGTGTTTCAATTTTTTCTTGATTGCTTTGTGGTGATTTTCGTTGATGATATTCTTGTGTATTTGAGATCTTTAGAGGAGCACGAGGAGCATCTACAGTTTTTCTTTCAGACCTAGTTCGACCAACATTTGTATGCTAAATTTCAGAAGTGCGACTTCCGGAAGGAAGAAGTCAAGTTTCTTGGGCATGTTGTATCCAGAAATGGTATTTCTGTGGATCTGGCCAAGGTGGAGACAGTTCTTGGTTGGGAGTGACCTAAGAATGCTTCGGAGATCACGTGTTTCCTAGGTCTTGCGAGTTACTACAGAAGGTTTATCGAGGGATTCTCATCGATTTCGGCACCTTTGACTAGTTTGACTCGGAAGGAAGTCAATTTTGTTTGGGATGAGAAGTGTGAAGCAACTTTTAAGGAGCTGAAGAAGAGATTGACGGCAACACCTGTTCTGGTTGTGCCAGTTGCAGGACAGAAGATGGAAGTCTACACCGACGTGTCATTGCAAGGTTTCGGAGCTGTTTTGATATAGGAGGGTCGTGTTATGGCATTATGCTTCACGACAACTTAAAGTTCACGAGCACAACTACCCTACTCATGATCTAGTTGGTCGCGGTTGTTTTCACTTTGAAGCTTTGGAGGCACTACCTATATGGAGTGGAGTTCAGGCTGTTTTCAGATCATAAGAGCTTGAATTATATTTTCAGTCAGAAGGATCTGAATATGCGCCAGAGGAGGTGGTTAGAACTTGTTGCTGATTATATTTCGATGCTTAGCTACCATCCTAGGAAGGCTAACATGGTGGTAGACGCTTTGAGCAGCAGATCGCGTGGAGTTCTTGCACAGTTGATGAGGCAGGAATGGAGACTTCAGGCGATTATTGCAAACTTGGGAGTCCAGCCTTTAGATCGGTAGTGTGATGGTTACTTGTTTAGCCTTGTGGCCAAGTCATCACTAGAGCAGCAGATTGCAGACCTTCAAAAGGGAGATTTGGATCTACTTGCACTTGCAGCGGACGATAGCAAGCCAGAGTGGATTGTACATCCAGACGGTTTGATCAGATTTCGAGGAAGGCTTTGTGTACCAGAGGATGAGAACGTCAAAAAGGACATCTTGGACGAGGCACATAAGTTGCATTACTACATTCATCTGGGGAGCACGAAGATGTATAAAGATCTCCCCAGAATTACCGATGACCAGGCATGAAGAAAGAGATTTCTCAGTATGTGGCGCGGTGTCTCACTTGCCAAAAGGTGAAAGCCATGCACATGAGATCAGTAGGACTTCAACGCCCATTGCCGATTTCAGAATGGAAGTGGGAGCATAACACCAAGGACTTCGTGATCGGACTACCAAACACTCGCGGGAGCTTGGATTCGATTTGGGTGATCGTTGATCGATTGACCAAATCTGCTCACTTTCTACCGGTTCGGGCCTTCAGCTACAGTCGGGGAGATTACTAGATTGTATGTTCGTGATATCTTGCGACTACACAGAGTTCCTATCGGCATTGTGTCAGATCGTGGGTCTTTTTATTCACTTCCAGATTTTGGGAAGCATTGCAAAAGGCTTTGGGTACGAGACTTGATTTCAGCACCGCTTATCACCCGCAGATGGATGGTCAGACGGAGAGAGTCGACCAGGTCCTTGAGGACATGTTACGAGCTTGCGTGATGAATTTTGGAGGTGGTTAGGGAGAGCATCTGCCGTTGGTGGAGTTTTTCTACAACAATAGTTTTCGTGCGAGTATTGGCATGGCACCTTTCGAGGCGTTGTATGGTTGGTCGTGCCGTTCACCTGTATGTTGGTCAGAAGCGGGAGAGGACAACATCCTTTGACCCTAGTTAGTGTAGCAAAGCATTGAGAGAGTGAAACTTATTCGAGATAGACTGAAGGTAGCTCAGAGTAGGCAGAAGAGTTATGCAGGTAAGAGATGGCGAGAGCTAGAGTTTGCGGTTGGAGATCGCGTATTTCTCAAGGTTTCACCATGGAGGGGAGTTATGCGTTTTGGCAAGAAAGGAAAGTTAGCACCTCGTTTTGTAGGATCCTTCGAGATACTTGAGTGTATTAGACGTGTTGCTTATCGAGTGGATTTACCGCCTCAGTTGTCCGTGATTCATGACATGTTTCACGTATCACTTCTACGGAAATACGAGCCAAACCCTTCACATGTGCGTTGATTGGATGTAGTTAGAGCTTCAAGAAGATGCCACTTATAGTGAGAAGCCGATGCGGATTCTAGATCGCAAGGAACAAGTGTTGAAGACGAAGACGATACCATTAGTGAAGATTCAACGGGGACATCATGACGAGACAGAAGCTTCTTGGGAGCAAGAATCAGAGATTTGGGAGCACTACCCACATTTGTTTGCGGATTGAGGTACACAATTTCGATGATGAAATTCTTTTAAGGGAGGTAGGTTGTAATGACCTAAATCCACTAAGAGTAAAACCCATATTTAATGGTTTGATTTTTTTTGAATTTAATGGTAGTTTATGTATTTATTTGATATATATATATATGTTATATTATTAAGCTAATTGGATAACAGTGTATTACTGTTTATCTGTTTGGGGTTATTTTGATATTATGAAAATTATGAGGTATTGATTTGAATAGAATCAAATCAATCAAGTGTTTCTGTTTTGGACGCACGACCCAAAGGGGACATGCATATCGTTTTGGAAGTTTTGCCTTGAGTTTTGGCGATAGGGTGAGAATCTGAGTTCTAGAGAGTTGCTGGAGAAAAGAAGAGAAGAAGAAGAAGGGGATTTTGTAGAGAACTTTGAAGCCGAAGCTCATGGAAGTGTTGATCGTTGTAGCCCTTATTCTCATGATGAAGAGCGCTCCTGAGAGTGTGTAGAGACTCTAATCGATTCAGGTAGGTTTCGTTGGGGTGATCATAGTTCTTTGATAGAAATCAATACTCTTGTTTTTGAATCTAATGAATGTATAATCTTAAGGATTGATTGAATGATTTGATCTGGTTAGAATGGTTTTTGACTGTTCCCTTGATGTTTATTGATGTTTTCGGAAGCCTAGAAGTAGGTATATGTGGTTTTGAATGCATTAGATAACCTAAGTTTGGATTTCAAGACTCATAGAAAAACCTAGAATTCGTGCAGATCAGCAGCCATCGATCCATCGACGCTTCTGCCGACAGAAACCAATTCCCAGGAAAATCTTGCTATTTGGCTGGTATCCGTCCACTGATGCCTCTGCCGAAAACCCTGTAAGTGCACAGAGAGGTTCGGTGCACCAACACCTCTACCGACAGACTGATTTTCTAGACCATTTTGACCCTTCGGCAGGCTTCAGTTCACCGACGCCTCTGCTGACCAACCTGTAATTTGCATAGTGAACAGTGGTTTCATGTGGATAACTTAGATGGATGGTGTAGGACTTCGGCCATTGTTATTGTTGGTTTCTAGAAGCAATACATGACCATGGTGTTTCAATCTTGATGTTTCGAGGTTCTTGTGACCACAATTCCATCTTAGTTGATCCCTTGTAGTTGTGGAGATGTGGTAATCTATGATTGTTGTGTTGTGTGATAATGGATGGAAGCTGTGAACGTATACAATCAGATTATCCGAGTGTATGGGTGCTCGGATAGTTTCTGTTGTAGGCCTTTACTTGATATCCTCTTAATGCATTATTACGTACTAGGTTGATGTCTATTGGTAAGTGTACCGGGAGGTGGAAATCTATAGAGAAACAACTACGATGCCCCGGACTGGGTTGGCTATATACCTTGTGGGATGAACGGGCCCACAAAAACTAGGGTAGGATGCTTGCGACCACCAATACAGGTTCGCTACCCTCGAGTAGTGTACACTCGAAAATTAGCCGTACTGTACGGTAAACTTCATGCCATGGGTTAGCGCCCGGAACGGAGAGGGGATTCCGGTAATTCCTTGGATACGTCCTAAATTGGCCATTGTCGTTGGAGGTGTTGCATGAGGTCTACTTTCCATGCGATGTTGATCTTAGTTCATTACATTGTGCATATCTATCATTGCTTGCATATGATACTCATTGCATTCATCTTAGGTTATGTGAATGTCTTCATATCATTTCATATCATCTCATTAAGCTACTCATCTTTCAATGGTATTATGTTGGATTTATTATTGGATTATTATGGTACTAACCCTTGTCATTGATTTCCATGAGAAGACGGGTGAACATTCCATTGTTTACTTACTGAACATCATAAGCTCACGCAAAATCTTTTGCATTAAGCTACTCATCTTTTATTTCCTTATGTTGTGGAAGCAATCTGCGGTCCAGTTGTGGATCCCGAAGGACTCACCTTGAGATCCGTGTAATTCCCTTATTGGGATTTGTGCTATGGGTCTGAGGCGTGACAGAAAGTCCCATCAAAGTGAGTTGCGTCTGACTAAAGGGTTTGGTTATCTTCAGGTTCTCAAGGCATTTGAAAGTGAACTTCCAATGTTTCGTGAGTGCGCACATGAGACAAGGGAAAGGGAGTTTTCCTTTCCAAGAGAAACGGACGAATTTGATGATGTGATTGATAACAAGAAATGGAAGACAAAGCTTTTGACCTAAGGCCACCATAAAGAGAACTTGAACCATGAAGGGAGTAACCTCGGAGGTGTTCCCGGTCCTAGGGTAAAACATTCTTCACAAAGATGGCATGAAGAATTCTGTAAGAAGGAGGAGTTTGGTGGTAGCTAAAGAGTTGTCTTTATTTGAGCCCTCATCCCTACCACACAAAGCTCGGGTCACTCTGGCTTTATCAAAAAGCTCTGGTTTAGGGATGACACTTAAATTTTTGTTCATGGGAACATTCATGAGTTGAGAGACAAGTTGGAGGTCGAGGTGTATTTTTCCTTTAAAATGGTGAAGGTGATGGTCATGGGTTCGGTGTTGGTGTCAGTGATACAATCATACATGCCTTGGGAGATGGTCTCGTAAGCCACACCACCCTAGGTTAGGATAGGTTCCCAGTCTATGGCCTTAAGGATTTCTTGGATCTTATTGGGCTTCCACATGAATGGTTTGTTTGTCAAAACGTATGTCCATATTTTGGTATTTGCTAGGAGTGTGGGGCTCATTGGTGGTTGGTGTTTCTATTTCCTCTTCTTGTGGGTCAGGAGGTGGTCTTCTAGAGGTAGAGGTCCTAGTAGTTTTGAACTTCTTAGAAGATCTTATGGTTTGTTTGTCCTTAGGCATGATGTTAAGGTTTGTTTACGAAAGGTAAATCTAGGAAAATAAATCCAAGTTTTGAAATTCTAGGGTTTAGGTATAGAAATTGTATAGAAAAGGAGAAAGGATTAACTAATCTAGAATTTGAGCTTGGATTGTTGGAAATCCTTTGAAAATGCTTGGAAGAGTTTCTTTGGAGAGGAGTGAAGAAATTAGGTTTAGGACTATTAAAATTCTATTTATAGGGACTCGGACAACTCTCGGCCGCGATTTGGTGTACCGAGACCCCACCGAAGGTTCGCCAAATGTCCAAATCATGTTAAAAATTAAATTTTTTAAATTAATAATAAATTACAAGTACTCACCATATCAAACAATCCACTCAAAATTTAAAGTTTTGATATTCATTAAGTGAACTATTTAGGTTCACTTGCATTTGGGTCTTGGTATGGAATGAATAGTACTTCCAGACTAAGGTCCAATTACTAACTTGGTGTTTTTGTATGAAGTTTTATACTTTAATAATAATTATGGTGTTTGTATAAGTATAATAATCCTTTTTAATTTTATAGAGTCTAATTCCCATCTAATTCCTAAAATTCTCAGTTCAATGTATTTGCAACTACATTTACTTAAAATTCTGAAAATTAGTTAGTATTAGTGTTCTAAGTACTTTCTGAATTATTTCATTCAACAAATCATAAGCCTTTGATTATCACATCCTTTAATAATATGATAACCTAGTATACTTAGCAAAGACTTCATCCTAGTAGTTTTGGCCTTCAAACGTTCAGAAATAGTTGTACTTCCTTTTCCCATTTGCTTATCCGGATTTACTAGTAAGGATGCACAAATCAGCAATCATCGTACCTCACAATCTCACAACCTACTCAGATCTACTTACCTTTTACCCACCTACAATTTTTCTTTAGTTCACGACTCAATTTTCCTACATTTATTCCTAGCTTTTAAGACCCATGAAATATTTTAATTCTGTTTACTTTAGTTTTACTAGAACTTGCGCATGCATGTGTACAGAGATTTAGTTTATCAATACTTCCAGATTTTACTAGTAGGATCATGGGAAAGGGGTTAGCACAATCAAACATAACTTTCCTATGGTCATAACATTAAAATAGAAGTAAATACTCAAGACATTGAAATAAAACTCACACTGTTTTGCTGTAGAATTCTCCTAGGCTCCGTTTGGATGCCATGAATACGCCAGAAAGTTAGTTAGGAAAGGTATATGTAGGAAAGTAAAATTTGATTTTCCTGATAGCTGTTTGGTTGCATCAAGAACTGACAGAAAATATTGATTTGGATGTTTGGTTAACAGGAGTGAATGAGAAAAGTTTTTGTCTACCTATTTTACCCTTCCTTGTATAAGTGAGTTTTTTAATAAAATAAAGATATATTAGGTATATATATGTAAAGTTGTTTTTGGAAAATTATTTTTTTTACAACCCTATAAAAAAAATAAAGAAGAGTGGACAGGCCCATCCCGAACCATTGACACGCATATATATATATATATGTGTGTGTGTGTGTGTGTAATTTTTTAAAATAAAATAGATTTTTACTACCCTATAAAAAAAGTGGACACTACTTTTTTTTAGTAAGAAAAAAAAAACACGGGGTGGGAATTTTCATTTTTTATAAACCTCTAAAAAAAAGTGATCGTTTTTTACTTGATTATTATTATTATAGATTTGCAAAAAAAAAAAAATTGAATCTTTGATGTGAAGGGTAAAGTGGGGAATGTGTTGTTTTGTTTTCCTTTCCCACAAAATCCTGTGTTTTTGGTAGGAAAATGAAAATGGGCATTTCTTTCAATCAAAGGAGTTGGACTGAATAACTTTATTGGGACCCACACTTTGTTGGCTATCCAAACACACTTAAAATGCCAGTAGGAAAGTTGTCTTTCCTGCATATTCCGGCTATCCAAACACAACCCTAGGGTTTCTTTTTCTTCTTCCTTGGATTTTCTGGGTTTCTTCTTCTTAGTCTAGGGATTCTCCACGAAATTGATGGTGTTTAGGATGGTTTGGATCTCTAGGTTACTTTCTTATTTATAATGATTTAGAGAGATAATGGGTTATATTTAGGAGTTGTTGTATTTGGGGAAATTTGGGTTTCTAATCCTTCGAGGATTCTAATTCTAAAGTTGTTTAATTAAATTGTAAAGTTTATATTAGACTTTAATTAGTTTATTAATATTCTTATTGTTAATTATCTTATTCTCTATTTTTTGTTTTAGGCCTAGTCAGCAAGTCAAATTTTTTAGTATAATTTCCTTGATTTTACTAGTTCTTAAATTAATTATTTTAGAGATTTTCAGGTTCTCACAGTGTGACAGATTGGTATTAGAGCATAAGATTTGCTCAGAATTAAGGATGTTAGAAAACTAGAGAACCTAGGCATCACATAGAAATTTGAAGTTAGGACCATAGGACATAGAAATACACCTAGGAAATCGTTTGCTGTTTGACAACATGCTTGATTGTATTGAGATGAATGCTTGTTTACTATTCGAACACTAGGTAAAGGACTGTAGATTAATTGGTTACCTTGAGTGTAGATGTCTGGAAGGAGAAGAGCTGCTTTTGCTACTACTGGAGAGGGATCTCCCTCCGGAGGTAGGGCTGACGCGGATCCTCAGTTAGCGGATGTCTACCAGATACTGGGAGACATGGCAACTATGCAATGAGACCAGATGGAGTGTCAAGCCGTGGCTGATTAGAGGAGAATTGTAGGAGTTTCAATCACATGGGTGGAGTAGTTTAAAAAGCCAACTCCACCTATGTTCGAAGGGTTGGGCGAGCCACATCTTGCTCTAGATTGGTTGTTAGACGCGGAGCATATCTTTTGGACAATGGGATGTCCAAATGACCAGCGACTGTCCATGGTCACCTTCATGCTCAAGGGTGAGGCACTCCACTGGTGGGACACGGTGGAGCGGAATCAGACTACAGTCTTGACATGGGAGCAGTTCAAGACCCAGTTCTTGGGCACCTACCTACGTAAAAGTTATCAGAGATAGATGGCGCCGGAGTTCATGCGACTGGAGCAGGGCACACACTCCGTGGCCCAGTATGAGGAGATGTTTGCTATGATGTCGAGGTACGCACCTCATATGATAGTGGCAGAGGCAGACAAGGCAACCAAGTTTGAGGAGGGATTGCGACCAGCTATTCGAGGCAGGGTAGTACCATAGTGACTCAGGACTTATGCCGAGGTTCTAGAGTGCGCTACAAACGTCAAGGACTTGGATAGAGCTTCTGCACAAAGAGATCATCCTAAGCAAGACAAGGGCAGGTACCAGTCGTACCTACATAAGCAAAACAACGACCGACGTCAGGGACTTGATGATAAGCCTGCAAAGACTCCACCAGCTGACACAGCAATTCCCGTGGCATGAGACGCTCAGAAACAGCCACCTCAGGACCAACAGATCCGATGGAAATCATGTTTCAACTGCGGCAAGGAGGGACACCTTCAGTACGATTGCCGAGTGTCGAGGAGAGATGGTAAACCAGCCCCACCTAGGCCAGCATAGAAGGGCAAGGTTAACGCCATGACCGATGCAGCTATTCCTTTTGACGACCAACCTAGCAATGCCATGGTATAAGGTACCATTCATCTATTTCATACTCCTGCACGTGTGTTAATTGATTCGGGTGCGTCACATTCGTTTATATCTAGTAGTTGCATGTTATCATTCGGTTTAGAACTGAGTAGTATGGAAAGTTCTTTGTGTATTGTTAACCCAGTGGGACGAACCGTTACTCTACACCGAGTATGTTGTGCTTATATGATAAGAGTTGGTGACTTCAACCAGGAAGCAGACCTGGTAGTTCTTGACATGAATGACTTCGAGGTGGTTCTCAGCATGGATTGGCTCTCGGCTTATCATGCTTGGGTGAGTTGCTTCGAGAAGTCAGTTGTATTCGATCTTCTTGGAGAGCGTCGTATGACATTCCTTGGGACTGAGAAGGATACCTACTAGTCTAAATTTCTTTTTGTTGCAGATGGGGATCAGAAACTATCCTTAGAGGATATTCCCACTGTTCAAGATTTCGGCACAGTTTTTCAGAATATTCCGGGGTTGCCACCTAAAATGGAGGTAGACTTCTATATTAGCTTGTGTCTGGCACTACTCCTACTTCACTTGCGACTTATCGGATGGCTCCGACGGAGATGCTTGAGTTGAAATAGCAGTTAGATGAGCTGAGTGCAATAGGGTTCATCAGACCGAGTACTTCTCATTGGGACGCGCTAGTTATATTCGTGAAAAAGAAGGATGGATCAGTCTGACTTTGTATTGACTAAAGATAGTTGAACCGGGTGACTGTGAAGAACAAGTATCCATTGCCGAGGATCGACGACCTATTTGACCAGTTGAGAGAAGCTCAGTTCTTCTCGAAGATTGACTTGAGATCGGGATACCATCAGTTGCGGATTCGAGACGAGGATATTTAGAAGACGGCCTTTCGTACTCGATACGGGCATTATGAATTTGTAGTTATGCCATTTGGGTTGACGAATACGCCGGTAGCTTTCATGGACTTGATGCATATAGTATTCAGGCCTTTTCTAGATCAGTTTGTCGTCTTCTTTGTGGATGACATACTGATTTATTCGAGGTTTGAGGAGGAGCATGAGAAGCACCTATGGATTATATTGTAGACGTTGTACGATCACTAGTTGTATGCCAAGTTGGAGAAATGCGATTTCTGGAGAGATGAAGTGAGATTCCTTGGTCATGTAGTATCCAGGAGTGGCATCTTCGTGGATCCGGCTAAGGTTGAGGCAGTTCTCAGTTGGGATCGACCAAAGAGCGCAGCAGATATTGGGAGTTTCCTTGGTCTTGCGGGCTACTACAGGAGGTTCTTCGAGGGATTCTCCACCATTGCAGCACCAATGACCCGCTTGACAAGGAAAGAGGTGAAGTTCGATTAGGACGTGAAATGTGAGACAGCTTTTGAGGAGCCCAAGAAGAGATTGACATCGGCACCGGTTTTAGTTGTACCTATCGCTGGACAAAAGATGGAGGTCTATACTGACGCATCCTTGCATGGCTTGGGTGCTGTGCTAATGAAAGATGGTCGTGTAGTGGCATAGGTTTCGTGACAACTTAAGGTTCATGAGCGCGACTACCCTACTCATGATCTTGAGTTGGTGGCGTTGTCTTTGCCTTGAAGCTTTGGAGGCACTATTTGTATGGAGAGGAGTTTGAGCTGTTTTCAGATCACAAGAGTCTGAAGTACATATTAGACTACATCTCGACTCTCCACTCTCATCCTAGGAAGGCGAATATTGTAGTTGACGCATTGAGTCGCAGACTGCGATTCTAGCTCAGTTGATGCACTAGGAATGGACACTACAAGAAGCTATAGTAGACTTGGGAGTTCAGCCAGTGAATCAGCAAAGCCGTGGTTACCTTTTCAACTTGATAGCCAGACCATCGTTAGAGCAACGTACAACACCTTGCTAGACGGATGACCAGGATCTACTATTGTTTGCAGCCGATGAACATCTAGGGTCGCCTTTATGTTCCAGACGATTAGGATATTAGAAGGGAGATATTGGAGAAAGCACACAATTCGTGGTATTCCATTCATCTGGGAAGCACCAAGATGTACCGAGACTTACGTGTGAACTATTGGTGACCCGGTATGAGAATGTGTCAGCAGGTCAAGGCCAAGCACAAAAGGTCAGCGGGACTACTACAATGTGTGCCTATAGCGTAGTGGAAGTGGGAGCACATCACCATGGACTTCGTAGTCGGTTTGCCGAAAACACGAAGTAGCATGGACTTGATTTGGGTAATTGCAGATCGGTTAACCAAATCAGCCCACTTCTTACCAGTGAAGATTGTAGCTTCAACCGAGGAAATCGCGAGACTATATGTTAGAGAGATCGTGCGAGTTCATGATGTTCCTGTGAGTATTGTGTCAGATCATGGTTCGCTATTTACATCGAAGTTTTGGGAAGAATTGCAGAAGGCTATGGGCACACAGTTAGACTTTAGTACATCATATCACCCGCAGACTGATGGCCAAACAGAGAGAGTGAACCAAGTATTGGAGGACATGCTTAGAGCTTATGTGATGGACTTTGGCGGTAGTTGGGGAGAACATCTACCTTTTGTAGAGTTTTCTTACAACAACAGTTTCCACTCGAGCATTGGCATGGCTCAATTTGAAGTGTTATATGGTAGACCGTGCCGTTCACCAATTTGTTGGGTCTAGTCAGAGAGAACAATGTTCTTGGACCAGATCTAGTACATGAGATGATAGCCCAGGTGAAACTCATTCAAGAAAGATTGAAATCAGCACAGAGCCGACAAAAGAGCTACACGGATCGTAGGAGAGAACTAGTGTTTGCAGTTGGTGACCAGGTATTCTTGAAGGTTTCCCCTATGAAAAGAGTGATGAGATTCGGCTAGAGGGAAGTTAGCACCACGTTACGTTGGACCATTAGAAGTGCCAGAGCGCGTGGAGTTGCATTGCCACCACAACTTCATGACGTATTCCATGTATCATTACTACGGCAGTAAGAGCCAGACCCAACACGTGTGCTAAATTGGAGTGAGTTGCAACTTAGAGACGACGTATCCTAAGTAGAGCAACAGATAAAGATTTTGGATCGGAAGCAACAAGTGTGAAGAACTGATGTGTGAATTATAACCACTCGCAATAGGACGAATCCTTGTAGGATAGGGCTATTTTGATGGTGTCAAATCTCAAGGACTAAAGGGATTTAGACTGTTAAATTACAAGATTAATTCTAAATTAATTAATTAGGAAAATCGAAGGAATCTTGTGATCTTAATTCTAAAAATCAAATTAAACTAAAATTAAGGGACTAAATCAATAAGAAAAGAGTAGAGTATTGATGATCCCTCTAACCCCTTGAATATGGTATTCTCATGAAATTAGGAAATCAATTCAATGTCTGAAACTAACTTTTCTGGCTACAAGCTCATACAATGTCCCAAAAAGGTATCACGCTAAGAATAAGCATAATCTATCTTCGATTTCTCTAAGCATAGACTAACAAATTCTTAGTATGAATTACATTATCATAAGGGATAAGTATAACCCACCTTCGGTTGGCACAAACTGTCTACCTACACTAACTAGTCTAATTTGCAGTACAATCCGTCTTCCCTAGGCATGACCAATCAAATCCTATCTTAATCATCATGCCAATGAACGCGATTGCATAATTAGTATTCTTCTAATCACAGAAAACAAGAATACTTTGGGTTCAATCCTAACAAATCTATGGGCAGTAGGTTTTGTTAGTCTTGATCATAAACATTAAAATATGATTCAGTAATCCTCTTCACTATGCAATTATCAAACAATTGAATTAAAAACCTAAAAACCATTAGATTAATCCATAAACAAGAGAGTTAGAGTTTACATCAACACTCCACAAGGAGTTTAGCTACTAATGGATGGGTTGGCTTTCAACAATGGTGTGTAGAAGTCCATCTCAATGCACAGCATATGCCCCAGCAAGAACACAACAAGAACACACGAAGAGCAGATCGCAAGAACAAAGAATTCTTGAATTTCAATTCAATTAAAACTCTAATTCCAATCATAAATTATCTACAGCCTATCAGGAGTTCTATAATACAAGTTTTCCCCTTTCAAAGTTATCCATAAGAAAAACATGGATCTGCTGCTAAATTACCACATGCACTCGATCGCACTAGCGGTGCAATCGATCATAATGTGATCGATCCTTATTCTGTGTGATCGATCGCACGGTATATTTTTGGCTTTTCTGGGCTGAGCTTGGACTTGATCTTTTGGGCTTCACTTGGGCTTTCTCTATGGGCTTTGATCAAGGTGTAATTGGCATGGATTTTGGGCTTTGATCATCTCCTCTTACGAACCTTGAAGCTTGATCCAATTGAGGCTTTAATTGAATTGATTTAGGCCCATATTCTCCTCTTCATCACCAACCCTACAAAACAAGATAAGTGGATTAATTCATTCACATAAATACATCTCTAAGACTAATAACCATCCGTAATAACTCGAAAAGTGCAAGTGTTACACACTTATCAAGAACCTAGACCATACATTTAGTGAAAGTTCAGTGGGGATATCATGACGAATCTAAAGCTTCATGGGAGTTGGAGTCGAAAATTTGGGAGCGTTATCTGGAGCTATTCATGTAATGAGGTACGCAATTTCGGGGATGAAATTCTTTTAGGGGAGGTAGGTTGTAGTGACCTAAATCCTCTATTAGAAAGGTCCATAACTTATAATTTATTATAAGGTATTTTATTCATATCTAACTATATAACTTTCTGGCTATATGAGTACAAGGGTTAATTTATTAATTAATGTCATTAATTTGGGGTCCTAATGTAATTATTATCTATATGGGGTAATAGTAATAATTTTAGATTATGTTTATAATCCCATACGCATAAGGCTACGTGGGATTAGAAAGGATTGGTTAGAGGAGAGAATGGAAGGAAGGTGATATATATATTCCCTTCCTTTCCCATATCTTGGACGTTGGATTGGATCTGGAGAGATTGAGAGTTTAGATAGAAGGGTTCAGGCCAGAAACTAAACCCTAGCCCCATTGTTGCAGTGCCAAAGGAAAAAGAGGAAGAGTAAAAGACATCAGAAATTTTTGAAACTAGAAGATCAGATCAGGTAATTTCAATCTTACTTTATAGTTCCTTTATGATTTCATAAGATTATATTCATCTTCTTGAGAGGTTATGTGTATTTTGATGATTTGATTGCATGAAATCATGATTAACATGTTAGAAATAAGTTTGGTTATGTTCTAACATGTTTTGCCATGAAAACCCATAGATTTGAGACCATTAGAATAAACCAAAGAGGATTTGGGGATCAAAGGGATGAAAATCCCAAAATCTGGAAATCCCCAAATCGCACCCAGTTCGGTACCCACCGATACACCGGCAAGGGTATCGACATGGACTGTTTTCTAGGCTAAATTGGGGCTTTGGTACCCCCCGGTACACTGGTGAGGATACCGATGCAACCCTTATAGACAAAGAGACTTCGGTACCCACTGGTACATCGGCGAGGGTTTTCTAGGTTTAAACTGGGCTTCGGTACCCACCGGTACACCGGTGAGGGTACCGAAGTGGTACCCAGATTGACACAGGTTTGGATATTGGTTAGAGTTTGATGTGGACTTGCACCATTGACATTGCAAGTGACTTTTAGGACTTAAGAATGATCATAATCATCCTCATAGAGTTCCATGATAGTTTGGTTCACCTCATTCACTATTGAACTTGAATTGCTTTGGTATGCATAGTATTATGTTGCATGCATGTTAGGCTGATGTGAGTGTTAAGAGAGCTGTGGAAGTGGGAAATAGAGGGTTTCCTTTTTAGGATTCCTATGGGTTGACTACATACCTTGTGGGTTGAAAACCCCACTTAAAATATGGTAGGATACTTGTGAGCTCCAATACGGGTTGGAACACGTTGAGTACTGTAGACTCTTAAATTTGCATTTTAGTTGGAAATTCCGTTAGTAGCATCTACTCTAAATTAGTACAATGGTGTCCTTTTACCATGGGTTAACGCCCGGAACGAAGAGGGGACTTCTGGCAGTTCCTAGCGGCCTTTGCCCCAAAATTCTTGTATTCTATTGAATAAGAAGTAAACGGGCACTTAACAGGGTACATTAGTTTAACACATTCATTTGCATATCATTGCATTCCTTGTTTGAGCATTTCATCTAGAGCATCTGCATTCTTCATTCTTTACTACTCATATCATCATAAATATTTATTGTATTGCATGCTTGTACTCTTGACTTGACTTCACTCCATTGATATCATAAATGTATGGATGACTGTTTGATTGACTTACTAGGCATTCAAAGCTCACGCAACTTTTCATGTTGCAGGATGAGAAGGATGACGGACATGGATTATTTGTTGTAGATTAGGACTTGCATAGGATTTCTGCTGCATATTTTACTACTATTGCTTATCTAGATTAGGACTTTGGTGAACGTTGAGTTGTAATAGCATAGTTAACTTATTACCTTGATTTTTATACTCTTTGGGGGTCATGACTCAGCTGAAGTCATAGACTGTGTTTTGGATTATATGTTTTTATTTAGCTTCCGCAATTCTGATCTATAAAGGTAAGCATTTACTTTTATAACTTGTGGTTTGATATGGCAATCCGTGTTCCAGTGATGGAACCCGAATGTTGCACTTAGAGATCCATGCAGTCCCGCATAGGGAAATGTGTTATGGGTTTCCACCTTCTTTTCTTTCGGGGAAACTTCCCTTGGTAGAAAAGCCACCATCCTTTTTCTCTTTTAGGGGTATGAAAACCACCTTATTTCCTTTCGGGGAAACTTCCCTTGGTAGAAAAGCCATCATCCTTTCTCTTTTAGGGGGAAACCTAGGCAGTAGAACCACCTTCTTTCCTTTGGGGAAACTTCCCTTGGTAGAAAAGCCATCATCCTTTCTCTTTTGGCATAGTGGGACTATGTGGTTTATATATTGGGCATGATGGGATATGTAGGTTATATTTTGATTCATTGTGGGACTATGAGGATTGGGTTTGAATGCATGATGAGATCATGTGTACCCTATGATTTATCATGGTGGGACCATGTGAACAATTGTTGTGATATGATATGACTACTTGTGTAATTGTTGTGTAATGGGATTACAATGTTGAATGTGATATATCTATTAAATATGTGTAATTTAATATGATGACGAGCATGCTAATACATTGTAATTGTGGTATTATCTGTTGATTGAAATTGTATGAATTAAACCTGTGTAGTTATGTATTCATGAAAATAGATGTTGCAACTTCTTTGGTTTTCTCTACAAGGCTACGGTTGACCCTTATATTGAAACAGGTGATCAGTTCGTTTGATGTCCGATTTGGCGAGGAGATTTCCTTTAGTTCAGATACTTGACATTTTGTGATAGTTTATATTGGTTTGTATAGACTTGGTTTTGACCCCGAGTGGGCTTGAACTTGTGATAGATTAGATTCTATTTCTTTTATGTGGGTTTTAGCTTAACATACATGAGTTGAGCTACTAGCTTGATTTATTTAAGACTTCTGCTGAATTATGTTTTTAGACTCTGATTAACCTGGACAATGGTTATGTTTGGTGAATGGATACGCGTCCAAGTGGTGGATCCGAAGGTTATTCCCTTGGAAAACCTCAAGATCTTATATCTCGAATTTGGGGCATGACCGTTTGTGTGCGAAGTACCTGTGTAAGATTTTGTTCAATAAAATGTGTAAACTACTTAGTTTTCAATATGAACTGACTACATATGGTATGATATTATAAGTTAATGTGATTTGAATGATTGTATCATGACTTGAACTATGTGGTATGAAGTTAGGGTGTACAGCGATCCAAGTTTGTTGAATTGTTGTGCGTATGGTATTTGAGTCCTTTGTATGTTTTTCAAAATTGTGGATATTTGAGAGTGATGCTAGAGGCACTAACTGGTAATCCTTGCGTTGTGTGTGATACAAGATGTATATATTGATTGTGTTTGTGAAGGTAAATTTCCTACCTATGGTACATTTCGAAAGGAAAGAGGGCAGATTTCCTACCTAGGGTACTATTCGTTGAAAGCACAGAGGGCAGATTTCTTGCCTAGTGTACCATTCCCTGAAAGGAAAGATGACAAATTTCCTGCCTAGGGTACTATTCCCTGAAAAGAAAGTGGGCACATTATCCCCTGAAAGGAAGGAGGGTCACATTCTCTACCTTAAGATCATCCCCTAAAAGAAATGATTACAAATAGTTACATGGTCGTAGTGTCACAATTAGGCTTGGCCTAACTACCCTTGCATACTTGCATCATATCATACAACACAATGCATTGCATCGTATCATACAAAACAATGCATCAATTCACACATCATACATCACACTACACTGCATACACATTCATCATTCATGATCCATCATGTATTTCATTATATGTGAAGCTGGAATATGATTTGATTGTGTGGTACATTGCGAGATGTTATAGAAGAGGAGTATGTGAATGAAAATGTGGTTATAGCATGATGGGGTCTTGGGCATTGATTCTGAATTATGTTAAGCATGACATTGGTCATGAGATTATGAAATTATATGTGATTACAAGTAAGGGGTGTAAATTAGATTATAAGCATAATAAGGACATTGTGAGTGAATTACATATGTGTTTTTGTGACAGTTGCATATATGAATTGTTTTATTATATCTCTATTAAAGTATCTACTGTTGCTCTATGTAGTCTTCCTACTGAGCTCCCAAGCTCACTCCTACAATGGAACAGGCGAATACCCTGAATGAACTGGACCTTAGTTGGATGGACTCTGGAGTTGTGCATATGTTTAAGAACTATGTTTGACCCCATGAAGGTAGTACTATTGTAATGTGTTAGATGTTGTTGGTTATCTTGTGATGATACTTGTTAAGGTTTAAATTTATCAGACCTTAGCTGGATGGACTCTGTGAAACCATGGGATTGGTTTGTATATTTTGCTCTGACAGTCGCATCTATTATGTGGATCCGAAGGTCCCATTTTTCGGATTTGGGATGTGACACTATTGGCAGCGGACGATGCGAAACGTGATTGGTTAGTACATTCAGACAGAGTGAACAGATTTAGAAGTTGGCTTTATATTCCAGATGATGCGGTTGTTTGGAGCAGGATCTTAGATGAGCTCACAAATATCAGTATTCAATTCATCTTGGAGGCACCGAAATGTATGGTGATCTACGGAGATTGTATTGGTGGTCGGGCATGAAGTGGGACATAGCACATTTTGTAGCTCGATGTCTTACATGTCAGCAGGTCAAGGCAGAATATATGAGGACCACGGGATTACTTCAACCTTCGAGTGGAAGTAGGAGCACGTGATTAGGGATTTTGTGGTGGGCTTGCCCAAGTCCAAGGGTGGTTGTGACTCCATATGGGTAGTAGTGGTCCAGTTGACTAAGTCGGCTCATTTCTTACCAGTGGGAGTTACTTCTTTTCGAGATTAGTTATCGCGTTTATTTGTTCGTGAGATTGCCTAGAGCTCCGACGAGCATTGTTTATGATACAGATGCTAGATTCACTCCTTAGTTTTGGACGAGTTTGGAAAGAGAATTAGGGACATATCTTGATTTTAGCACTGCTTTTCAGATTGATGGGCAGACAACGCGGGTTAGCCAAATACAAGAGGACATGTTGTGAGCTTGTGTGTTAGACTTCAAGGGGAGTTGGTGCGATCATCTTCCTTAGGTGGAGTTCTCATACAACAATAGCTATCAGCCAAGTATTAGAATGGCTTCATTTGATGCGATCATCCAGAGTTTAACCAAGAGACTACCAAGAGGGTGAAGATTATCAGCAAGCGATTACATGCAACTCAGAGTCATCAGAAGTGTTATACAGATCAGAGGAGACAGGCCTCGAGCTCGTTGTTGGCAACCACGTACTCTTGAAGGTTTCACCTAGGAAGGGCGTACACTGCGTTTTCTCGGACCTTTTATGGTGTTGGAACGTCTCGGGCACGTGGCTTATCAGATTGAACTGCCGCCAAAGTTTGCAACCGTGCATGATATCTTTTAAGTTTCGATGTTGCGAATGTATGAGTCAGATCCTTTGCATGTTCTTGACTAGAGGTAACTACAACTTCATCAGGAAGTATCGTAAGAGGAACCACCGATTCGGATAATGGACCGGAACAGGTGCTGAGATCGAAGCCCATTCCATTAGTAAAGATCTTGTGGAATCATCATAATAAGTTAGATGCATCATGGGATCTTGAATCAGAGATTTGGCCTGCTTTCGTTCATTGTTTGCAGATTGAGGTCATTAAATTTTGGGATAAAATTTCTTTAAGGGAGGTAGATTATAGTAACTTGCACCCTTAATCCTTTTTAAAATGATTTAATTATAATTAATAATGAATTATATGAGATTATAATGACGTTATATCTAATAAAGTGGTTTTGTATCTGATAAGTAATGAAAATACCACAAATTATCACATTAATTTCATGACTTATATAGTATTTTCTCATATTTAATTCCCCATTTTACTTAGAAATCGCTAAATTCCATCTTCTCTTTATTTTATTTTAATTTTCTTAATTTTGTCAAAATTATTGATGCAGAGACATTTTTGGGACAAAGCCTGGTTCCGACGGTTCAGACATTCTTGGTCAAAGGAAATCAAGCTCATGACAGTTAAGTTCAAGTGGGTCAGATCAAACACTGGAAACGGAATCCGACCTGAGTCAGAACAAAAAAACAGAAATCTGATCCGACCCGAATCTAATCATTAAAGCCGAGCCAACCAGACCCGACCAAGACCCAGTCAAGGCTTCTAGAAGTACCTAGCTTGTTTTGTGTTCAAATTTCGTTAAGAATTACTCCACCCAAAAGGAGGTTTCTATTTTGAATTTTGGAAAGTTACTTTCCAGAATTTCACTGACTAGATTTCAGTATGTTGTGGTGGTAGATAGATTTTCCAAGATGGCACAC
>JAUPMG010250610.1:0-22074 GCA_031762675.1 Pachysandra terminalis
AATCTGTTTCTGGTTAAGCTGTATATTTTGTATTAATGGTTTTTAATTCCCTTATATTAGTTTACATTATTAGTTATACATTATTTACAACAATAATCTAAGGTTTGGATCTAGAAGGGAAGAGTGTAATTACTATTTTACCCTTAATGTAAAAGTTCCTTTTAATTCGGATTTTTCTGGTCTTTACACCTCCATCCCGGGTTGTAAGTGTTTGAGTATGGATCATTACCCGGTCTGGAGAAAGCAGCATTTACATTTTCATGAGACAAATCAGAAAACTGTTCCGATGTAGAACAATCTCTAGTATGGTGTGAGAGATTATAGCATAGTGCACATGGTTCAGTCGAGATGGACATGTGAGGTGGAGTGATAGGAGCGAAACTAGTTGCCATAAGTTGGACAAGCGTACGTGATAATGCATCCACCTTACTAGTCATATCCGCTGAATTATTCACCTCAAAGAGACTTTCAGCCTTAGGACCAAGTGCCCTACGACTCGCTGAAGCGTGTTGTACAGAATTTTCACATAGATTCTTGAAGAGAAATCATGCTTCATTCTCACTTTTAAGCATAAAGGTGCCACCACATGAGGCATCCACCATCTGCCTATGCGGTTCACTCACAATGTCATATAAGCACTGTACAAGTTGCCATTTGCAAATGGCATGGTGTGGACACTTCCTAAGTAAATCTTTAAGTCTCTCTCAAGTCTCATGAAATGTCTCCCCTTCACTTTGGGAGAAGCTAGTGACAGCTCTCCGAATCTGGTTGGTCTTTCCTATGGGGAAATACGTTTTAAGGAATTCATGTTCCATTTGAGCCCATGTAGTGATAGTATATGCCTCCAAAGAATTCAGTCAATGCTTAGCTTTGTCCTTTAGTTAAAAGGGGAATAGACGCATCCTTAAAGTATCCTCGGAAAAATTCTGCAATCTAATGGTAGAGCAGATTTCAAGGAATTCATCGAGGTGCTTGTAAGGATCTTCATTATTAAGTCCATAAAAGGATGTGAGCATTTGAATTTTGCTTGAGTTAATTTCATAATGAGTTTCCGCAACTTGCGGAAATTAAATGCAAGAAGGAGAGGTGTAAGTAGTAGGATATAGTGAACCCTAAGCAATACGGGTCTCTCTTCTTCTGCTGGTTCCATTGGTTTAATTGAATGTTCTCCTACCAATTTAGAATCTCTCTGGGCCTCACGTACTCTAAGAGTACGTTCTAATTCTAGGTCGCAAGGTAGAAGTTGTAGTGACAAGGATCGCCTACATAGCATACACAAGTAATGGAAATAATACTAAAAAAAATAAAAGAAAATAACTACCTGCTGGTGGTGACTGCAGGAAGAATTTTTAAACAAATCTGTACGTCTGTGAAATTGCGCTTGATTGCAATATAGCGCTCGATCCGATTCTGCTCGATCGCAATTTACGCTCGATCCCAATTCTGTAGACAGTACCAGAAACAGATAACACACGGCCGTAGAATAAAATAAAATAAAATCTAAAAAAAATCAAATATACTTAATCTGACAAATTTTAGCAATCTAAACCGAAAACCAATCCCCGGAAATGACGCCAAAAATTGATGTGTGAGTTATATTACCACTCGCAATAGAACGAATCCAAGTAGGATAGGGCTATTTTGAGGGTGTCGAACCTCAAGAACTGATGGGATTTAGACTGTTAAATTCTAACTAAACTAATTAGACAAATCAAGGGAATATGTGATTTAATTCTAAAAACTAAATTAAACTAAATTAAAGGGAATAAATCAATAAGAAAAAGAGTAGAGTATTAATGATCCCTCTAACCCTTGAATATGGCTAATCTCATAAAATCTAGGAATTTAATTCAATGTCTGAAATAGACTTGTGTGGCTACAAGTTCACACAATGTCCCAAAAAGGTATCATTCTAAGAATAAGCATAGTCTATCTTCGATTTCTCTAAGCATAAACTATAAAATTCTTAGTATGAATTACATTATCATAAGGGATCAGTATAACTCGTCTTCGGTTGGCACAGACAGTCTACCGACACTAACTAATCTAATTTGCAGTACAACTTGTCTTCCCTAGGCATGTCGTATCAAATCCTGTCTTAATCATCATGCCAATGAGCACGATTGCATAATCAGTATTCTTATAATCACAGAAAGTAAGAATACTTTGGGTTCAATCCTAATAAAACTATGGCCAAATCATTCTATTAGGCTTGATTATAAACATTAAATCCAATTTCAGTAATCCTCTTTACTATGCAATTATCAAACCAGTAAGTTAAAAACCTATACTCAAGCAATCTTAATCCTATCCTGTTAAATACCCATACTCAAGCAATTTTAATACATGCAAGTGATAGTAAGAATCATAAATCAAGAAATAGTGCTAAATACTTATTTCTAACAAAATATACAAAGATAAATAAGTACTCAAAACAAACTACTCATGCTCTCATTACTTTAATTTACTCATCTCTTTTTCATCCAATACACGTGACATGTGCAATGTTTAGCTCTCGTTTAGCAACCTAAGAAACCTTTAGCAAACTTTCAATCAATGATCCCGTCCCAGTTGGCTCAGGTCATTAGGTGACAAGCACCCCAAAGGATCTAATAACTCAAGTTAAATAGGTTACCAAGCTAAACTAGTCACTACATGCTAAAGAAAATTATTTTCTTTTTTTTTTTAATATCAACCAACATTAATCTTTTACCTTTTGACGCGAACACTCACTGCCTTATGTGGCAAAGAGGCCCGGTTACTTAATGAAATATTAACATGGCTGAAAAATTATTTTGTTTAGTAAGAGACATAGATATTATAAGAGCAAGAATAATTCATTAATTGAACTCACAAAATCAAAGCATATAAAGTTTTTTACAACTACATTCGCATGCATCCATAATCCATTTTTCAATTGCGAGTGTAATCATGCAAGCAAATGTAAGGTATTATCACAGAATAAAACTAAAATTAACTCTAAATACCTATGTGTCTTAGAATCTTTTCCAAGTGAATTCAGATACAACCATTTAATCAAAAAATGAATCCTAAAGTGATAATCTCAATCAAAATTTCAAAATTTTCAGATTATTCAAAACATGGCAAAACTATGCAAAGCATCTCTCGTGAGGGTTCAATGAATGTTACCCACAAACATATGAAAAGAAAAAATAAAAAACACTGGATTCTGGATTCTGGATTCTGCAGATTGCGATCGAGTGTAAAAATTGCTATCGAGCGCACTGCGATCGATCATAAACAGATAAGCTCGAGCGTAATGTACAGAAAATAGAAACCTCCTAAACAAATCCTAATCTAATCATGCATGGACTACTAATGACAGGGTTTTCTCCCAGCTAGCGCTAAGTTTAACGTCTTCAGCCAGACGTATACTTACATATACAAAGATACAACGCCTTCCTTCTTCACAACCTCTTCCAAAATTGGGTCCACTCTCCCTTGCATTACATTATTGTGTTGGATTTTTTTAAGTTCTTTTCATGTAAGCACAAGAAGGGTTCAGATCCCTCAAAGTCAACTACCTTCCCACAAATGGCCATCTCATACCCAATGGACATTCCCAAATGTCTACTCTCCAAGCTAGAGACAATACTAGGTGGGGAAATGTCAGGTGGTTCTCGATAGACATAGTTGAGTTTAACTAAAGGTGGTTTAAACTCGATGGAAGGTGGTGTGACTCAACAAAATATCCAGAAGGTGTTCTGGGAAAGGTAGGTAGTGATTCGACCTTACGATTCCATAGGGGATCTAATGGAATAAGCATGGATTCTAACGATGAGTTCACCTCCGTAATGAAGGACGCAATGTCGAATTCATCCGTGTTAAAATGGGAAAGTCTGTCCTCTAACGGATCCTTAGGTGGAATAAATGGGGGTGCTTCCTCGAATAATTCAGTAATGGTGTCGATGGCAAAGCACTCACTACAACCTGTATGAGAAGGTTGGGAAAGTGTGTTTTCAAGAAAGAAATACTCACTTGCATCCGAGGAGTGGGAGGTATTGAAAATATTCATTTTAACCTTTAGGTTTCCAACAGATAACTCTATAACGCTCGTCCTGTTGTTTATACGTGCATTGGTTGTAGCTAAGAAAGGGCGCCCGAGGATGATGGGAATGTCCCTATCAGGATCAGCCAATTGCAAGACAACTGATGTAGGTTTCACTTCCCCCAAACCAAGTTTCAAATACACCGAGCAAGGAAGCAAGTTCACACGTGATCCCAAGTCAAGGAGGGCTCTTTCAAATTGATGGTCTCCTATGAGACCATTGATAGTAGGAGCACCAGGATCCTTAAACTTAGGAGCAATGTGATGCTGAATAATGGAGCTCATTTGCTCTGTGAGACAGACCTTTTTAGGAATGCTACTCTTTGTTCTACACTTTTAAGTGCATAGGTCCTTAAGAAACTTGGCATAAGAGGGAATTTGCAGGATAGCATCAGGGAGAGAAAACTTGATTTTAACTTGTTTGAAAGTGTTTATCATATTCTGAATCTTCTCTCCTTGTTCCCCAAAATAGGTGGGCTTCTTGAATCTCTGAGGAAAGGCAGCACGAGGCTCATATGGTATCTCAAGAGCAGGAGTGACAGGAGAATGGTCTTCATCACTCCCTCGTTGGTTAGTTGACTCTTTAGGATTTTCAATGGGGATTGGGTCAACTCTCTCAATCTTTTCCTCTTCTACCATATTTTCAATCGCTCTCCCACTTCTCAAAGTGGTAATGGCATTGAGTTGCTCATGGCTAGAGCTGCTAGAAGTGGTCCCCCTCTACTACGAATTTCCCTTTAGGATTGGCCACTGGCTGACTAGGAAGCTTCCAGTCCTCTCTTCTATTGAGTGCATTAGCTATTTGCCCGACTTGGGTTTCTAGCTTTGCTACAAATTGAGAGTGGGAGTTCAGCAGCTGAGTATTTGCCTCAAGGTTGATAAGTGCAGCCAATAACTTTTCCTCAAAAGTGGAATTATTAGGAGGTGGAGCTTATTTGTAGTGCTGCTGAGCAGGCCTATAGTTGGTAGATGGGGTGGAAAGATTGATTATTAGGATATGGTTGCACATGGGGTTCCATACCATATGATGGAGCCAAATTTTCAGGCACTTGAGATCGCCATCAAAAGTTCAAATGGTTCCTCCATCCCGGGTTGTAAGTGTTTGAGTATGGATCATTACCCGGTCTGGAGAAGGCAGCATTTACATTTTCATGAGACAAATCAGAAAATTGTCCCGATGTCGGACAATCTCTAGTGTGGTGTGAGGGATTATAGGATAGTGCACATGGTTCTGTCGGGATGGACTTGTGAGGTGGAGTGATAGGAGCGAAACCAGCTACCATAACTTGGTCTAGCTTACGTGATAATGCCTCTACCTTACTAGTCACATCCACTGAATTATTCACCTCAAAGAGGCTTTTAACCTTAAGGACCTTAGGGCCAAGTGCCCTACGACTTGCAGAAGCGTGCTTTACAGAATTTTCACACAGATTCTCGAAGAGAATCCATGCTTCATTCTCACTTTTAAGCATAAAAGTGCTACCACATTAGGCATCCATCTTCTGCCTATGTGGTTCACTTAAACTGTCATAAAAGCATTGTACAAGTTACCATTTGGGAATGGCATGGTGTGGGCACTTCCTAAGTAAGTCTTTAAGTCTCTCCTAAGTCTCACGAAATGTCTCCCCTTCACTTTGGGAGAAGCTAGTGATAGCTCTCCGAATCTGGTTAGTCTTTCCTATGGGGGGAAATACTTTTTAAGGAATTCATGTTGCATTTGAGCCCATGTAGTATTTGCCTCCAAGGAATTCAGCCAATGCTTGGCTTTGTCCTTTAGTTAAAAGAGGAATAGCCGCATCCTTAAAGCATCCTCGGAAAAATTCTGCAATCTAATAGTAGAGCAGATTTTAAGGAATTCATCGAGGTGCTTGTAAGGATCTTCATTATTAAGTCCATAAAAGGATGGGAGCATTTGAATTATGCTGGACTTAATTTCATAATGAGATGCCGCAACATGCGGCAACTGAATGCAAGAAGGAGAAGTGTAAGAAGTAGGGATATAGTGATCCCTAAGCAATATGGGTCTCTCTTCTTCTGCTGGTTCCATTAGTTTAGTTGTATGTTCTCTTACCAAGTTAAAATCTCTGGGCCTGACGTACTCTAAGAGGATGTTCTAATTCAAGGTCGCAAGGTAGAAGTGGTTGTGACAAGGATCGCCTACCTAACATACACCAATAATGGATATAATACTAAAAACAACAAAAGAAAATAACTACCTGCTGGTGGTTGCTGTTGGAAGAATTTTTAAGCAAATTTGTAGGTTTGTGAAATTGTGCTCGATCACAATATTGCACTCCATCCTAATCCGTTCGATCGCAATGCGATCGATCGCAAGCGGCTCGATCCGATTCCGCTCGATCGCAATTTATGCTCGATCCCAGTTCTGCAAACAGTACCTGAAACAGATAACACATAGCCATAAAATAGAATAAAATAAAATAAAATTGTATCAAATCTTAAACAAAATCAAATAGACTTAATCTAACAAAATTTTAGCAATCAAAACCGAAACCAGTCCCCGGCAATGGCGCCAAAAATTGATGTGTGAGTTATATTACCACTCGCAATAGAACGAATCCAAGTAGGATAAAGCTATTTTGAGGGTGTCGAACCTCAAGGACTGATGTCATTTAGTTAGCTAATTTAACCAGATTAATTCTAACTAAATTAATTAGACAAATCAAGGGAGTATGTGATTTAATTCTGAAAACTAAATTAAACTAAATTAAAGGGATTAAATCAATAAGAAAAAGAGTAGAGTATTGATGATCCCTATAACCCCTGAATATGGCTAATCTCATGAAATCTAGGAATTTAATTCATTGTCTGAAATAGACTTAAGCATAGTCTATCTTCGATTTCTCTAAGCACAAACTATCAAATTCTTAGTATGAATTACATTATCATAAGGGATAAGTGTAACCCGTCTTCGGTTGGCACGGACTGTCTACCTACACATTCTAATGTAATTTGCAGTACAACCCATCTTACCTAGGCATGGCCTATCAAATCCTATCTTAATCATCATGCCAATGATCACGATTCCATGATCACTATTCTTATAATCACAGAAAATAAGAATACTTTGGGTTCAATTCTAATAAAACAATGGCCAAATCATTCTATTAGGCTTGATTATAAACATTAAATCCAATTTCAGTAATTCTCTTAACTATGCAATTATCAGCAAGAACAGATTGCCAATCTCAGAGAATTCTCTCACGAATTTCAATCCAATTTAAACTCTAATTCAATTCATCAATATCTACAGCCTATCAGGAGTCTTATAATACAAGTTTCTCAGTTTAGAAGTCATCCAAAAGAAGCAGGAAACTAATCATGTACAGACCCAAACACTACACAAGCACGAAACTCTGCTAAAATGCTGCATGCGCTCGATCGCAATGCGGTGCACTCATTCGCATTGCGATTGATTCAACTGCGCTGTGATCGATCGCAGTGCAGAGTCTCCTTGTGTTTTCTGGGCTGATCTTTGACTTAATCTGTTGGGCCTCACTTGGGCTTTCTCCTTGGGCTTCCTTCTTGGCCTTCTAGGTGTAATTGGCTTGGTAATTGAGCTTCGATCTTCTCTTATTTAGGACTTTGAAGCTTGATCCAATTACAACTTTTATTGCTTGGTTTTAGTCCATATTCTCCTCATCATCATCATACCTGCAAAACGGTATAAATGCATTAATTCATTCACATAAACACAACTGTGAGACTAATAAGCATGAGTAATAAGTCTAAAAGCGCAAGTGTTACACACTTATCACACACCCAAACTTACACTATGTTAGTCCTCAAGCAAAGGAAAAATTAAACTAATTCACTTTCAAAACTCATCCATCCATATTATTGCCAGAAGAAAGTATTCAAAATCAGTTGATCGTATCAGCAGTAACTAGGAAATCAGATATTATCTTCAACAAATTGTATCCAAATCACTAAGAACTAATTCTTTGACTCCATAAGATATCCAAAGTTTAATCTTAATCCCATCCTGTTAAATTCCCATACTCAAGCAATTTTAATACATGCAAGTGATAGTGAGAATCATAAATCATGAAATAGAGCTAAATAGTTATTTCTAACAAAATATACAAAGATTAAATAAATTTTCAAAACAAACTACTCATGCTCTCATTACTTTTATTTATTCATCTCTTTTTTATGCAATACTCGTGACATGTGCAATGTTTAGCTCTTAATCAGCTGCCTAAGAAACCCTTTAGCAAGCTTTCAATCAATGATCTCGTCCCAGTTGGTTCAGGTCATTAGGTGACAAGCACCCCAAAGAATCTAATAACTAAAGTTAAATAGGCTACCAAGCTAAACTACTCACTACATGCTAAAAAAAGTTCTTTTCTCTTTTTTTTTTAATATCAGCCAACATAAATCTTTCACCTTTTAACGTGAAAACTCACTGCTTTATATGGCAAAGAGGCCTGGTTACTTGGTGAAATATAAACATGCTGAAAGTTTTTATTTTTTTTTAATAAGAGACATAGATATTATAAGAGGAAGAATAATTTATTAATTGAACTCACAAAATTCAAGCATATAAAGTTATTTATAACTACATTCGCATGCATCCATAATCCATGTTTCTAGTGCAAGTGTAAGGTCTCTTATCACAGGATAAAACTAAAATGAACTCTAAATACGTATGTGTCTTAGAATCTTTTCCTAGTGAATTCAGATACTACCATTTAATCAAAAACATGAATCCTAAAGTGATAATCTCAATCAAAATTTAAAATTTTTCTGATTTTTGCAGAATATGGCAAAACTATGCAAAGAAACACTTTCTTTTCTTTCTCACACACCCCCAAACCTAAATCTCACATTGTCCCCAAAGTAGACAATAACAACAAATGGAATGTGGAATGTAAGAAAAGAAAGAACAATACAACCTGATGGATGGCAACAAGATCCGAATGTGAGTAGCCAATGAAGTCCAAGAAGCCAGCCATAGTGACGAACACGTCTTCTGATTGTCCGTGTACTAACTGAACAAACATATCAAAGCAACTTTAAAAACAAGTAAATCTAGAAAAATAAACTGACTATATCCTCTTTTCGTTGGGATGTACAATTGCATTTAGCACTACAACAAGCCTTTTAAACCTTTAGGCTTCCTTAGTGGACGAGTGAATTCTCGTGAGGGTTTACAGAATGTTACCCCCAAACATATGAAAAGAAAAAAATAAAAAACACTGGATTCTGGATTCGGTAAATTGCGAACGAGCGCTAAAATTACGATTGAGCGCACTGTGATCGATCGTAAAAAGATAAGCTCGAGCGTAATGTACAGAAAATAGAAACCTCCTAAACTAATCCAAATGTAATCATGCATTGCCTACGGATGACTAGGTTGCATCCTAGCTAGCGCTAAGTTTAATGTCTTCAGCCAGACGTATACTTATATATACAAAGATACAATGCCTTCCTTCTTCACAACCTCTTTCAAAATTGGGTCCACTCTCCTGTGCATTACATTACTAGTGTTTGGATATTTTTTAAGTTCTTTTCATGTAGGCACAAGAAGGGTTCAGATCCCTTAAAGTCAACTACCTTCCCACTAGTGGCCATCTCATACCCACTGGACATTCGCAAATGTCTACTCTCCAAGCTCGAGACAATACGAGGTGGGGGAATGTCAGGTGATTCTCGATAGACATAGTCGAGTGTAACCGAAGTTGGTTTAAACTCGATGGGAGGTGGTGGATCAACTAAATATCCAGGAAGTGTTCCAAGAAAGGGAGGTGGTGGTTTTACCTTAGGATTCCACAGAGGATCTAATGGAATATGCGTGGATTCTAACAAAGAGTTCACCTCTGTAACGGAGGACTCAATGTCGAATTCATCTGTGTTAAAATGGGAAAGTATGTCCTCTAACGGATCCTTAGGTGGAATAAATGGGAGTGCTTCCTCAAATAATTCAGCAACGGTGTCGAGGGCAAAGCACTCACTATCACCTGTATCAGAAGGATAGGATAGTGATTTTTCAAGAAAGAAACACTCACTTGCATCCTGGGAGTGAGAGGTATTGAAAATATTCAATTTAACCCATAGGTTTACAAAAGATAACTCCATAACTCCCGTCCTACAGTTTATACATGCATTGGTTGTAGCTAAGAAAGGATGCCCGAGGATGATGGGAATGTACCTATCGAGATTCATGACTGGTTCTGTATCAAGAATGATTAATTCTACTGGAAAGTAGAACTTGTCCACCTGCAGGATGACATCCTCAACAATTCCTCAAGGTTGCTTGAGAGATTGATCAGCCAATTGCAAGACAACTGATGTAGGTTTCAGTTCCCCCAAACCTAGTTTCAAAGATACCGAGTAAGGAATCAAGTGCACACTTGATCCGAAGTCAAGAAGGGCTCTTCAAATTGATGGTCTCCTATGAGACCAGTGATAGTATGAGCACCAGGATCCTTAAACTTAGGAGCAATGTGATGCTGAATAATGGAGCACATTTTCTTGGTGAGAGGACCTTTTTAGGAATGCTACTCTTTGTTCTACGCTTTTGAATGCATAGGTCCTTAAGAAACTTGACATATGATGGAATCTGTTGGATAACATCAAGGAGAGGAATATTGATTTTAACTTGTTTGAAAGTGTTTATCATATCCTGAATCTTCTCTCCTTGTTTCCCAAAATAGGTGGGCTCCTTGAATCTTTGAGGAAAGGGACCACGATGCTGATATGGTATTTCAGGAGTATGAGTGATAGGAGAATGGTCTTCATCACTCCCTCTTTGGTTAATTGACACTTTAGGATTTTCAATGGGGATTGGGTCAAATCTCTGAATCTTTTCCTCTTCTACCCAAATTTCAATCCCTCTCCCACTTCTCAAAGTGTTATTGGCATGGAGCTGCTCATGGCTAGAGCTACTAGAAGTGGTCCCCTCTACTATGAATTGCCCTTTAGGATTGGACACTGGCTGACGAGGAAGCTTCCCGTCCTCTCTTCTATTGAGTGCATTAGCTATCAGCCCGACTTGGGTTTCTAACTTTGCTATGGATTGAGAGTGGGAGTTCAGAAACTGAGTATTTGCCTCAAGGTTGCTAAGTGCAGCCAATCCTTTTTCCTCAAAAGTGGAATTCTTAGGAGGAGGAGGAGGAGCTGATTGGTAGCACTGCTGAACAGGCTTATAGTTGGTAGATGGGTGGAAATATTGATTATTAGGATATGGTTGTACACAGGGTTGCATAACATATGATGGAGCCGAATTTTCAGGGGCTTGAGCTCGCCATGAAAAGCTCAAATGGTTCCACCATCCTGGGTTGTAAGTGTTGGTGTATTCATCATTACCTAGTCTGGAGAAGGCAGCATTTACAATTTCATGTGACAAATCAGAAAACTGTCCCAATGTAGGACAATCTCTAGTATCGTGTGAGGGATTGTAGCATAGTGCACCATTGTTCATTCGGGATGAACTTGTGAGGTGGAGTGATAGGAGCAAAACCAGCTGCCATAAGTTAGTCTAGCTTACCTGATAATGCATCCACCATACTAGTCATATCCACTGAATTGTTCACCTCAAAATGACTTTCAGCCATAGGGGCCTTAGGGCCAAATGCCCTAAGACTCGCTGAAGCCTTCTGTACAGAATTTTCACACTAATTCTCGAAGAGAATCCATGCTTCATTCTCACTTTTAAGCATAAAAGTACTACCACATGAGGCATCCACCATCGTCCTGTGTAGTTCACTCAAACTGTCATAAAAGCACTGTACAAGTTTCCATTTGGAAATGGCATGGTGTGGGCACTTCCTAAGTAAGTCTTTAAGTCTCTCCCTAGTCTCATGAAATGTCTCCCCTTCACTTTGGGAGAAGCTAGTGATAGCTCTCCGAATCTGGTTGGTCTTTCTTACGGGGAAATACTTTTTAAGGAATTCATGTTGCATTTGAGCCCATGTAGTGATAGTATTTTCCTCCCAAGGAATTTAGCCAACGGTTGGCTTTGTCCTTTCATGAAAAGGGTAATAGCCGCATCCTTAAATCTTCCTCGGAAAAATTTTGCACTCTAATGGTAGAGAATTCATCGAGGTGCTTGTAATGATCTTCATTATTAAGTCCATAAAAGGATGGAGCATAATGAGTTGCCGCAACTTACGACAATTGAATGCAAGAAGGAGAGGTGTAAGTAGTAGGGATATAGTGATACCTAAGTAATACGGGTCTCTCTTCTTCTGCTGGTTCTATTGGTTCAGTTGTATGTTGGACTTAATTTCATAATGAGTTGGCTAAATTATGCTAGACTTAATAACATAATGAATTTCCGCAACTTACGGCAATTAAATGCAAGAAGAAGAGGTGTAAGTAGTAGGGATATAGTGATACCTAAGCAATACGGGTCTCTCTTCTTCTGCTGGTTCTATTGGTTCAGTTGTATGTTCTCCTACCAAGTTAGAGTCTCTCTGGACCTCACGTACTCTAAGAGTACGTTCTAATTCTAGGTCGCAAGGTAGAAGTGGTAGTAACAAGGATCGCCTACCTAACATACACCAGTAATGGAACTGATACTAAAAAAAATAAAAGAAAATAACTACCTGCTAGTGGTGGCTGCAGGAAGAATTTTTTAGCAAATCTGCTGGTCTGTAAAATTTCGCTCGATCACAATATTGCGCTTGGTCTGGAGCAGCTTGATCGCAATGCGATCAATCGCAAGCGGCTCAATCCGATTCTGCTCGATTGCAATTTACTCTCAATCCCAGTTCTGCAGAGAATACCTGAAACAGATAACACATAGCCATGAAATAGAGTAAAATAAAATAAAATAAAATAAATAAAATCTAAAAAATTCAAATTGACTTAATCTAACAAATTTTAGCAATCTAAACCGAAAACCAGTCCCTGTTAACGGTGCCAAAAATTGATGTGTGAGTTATATTGCCACTCGCAATACAACGAATCCAAGTAGGATAGGGCTATTTTGAGGATGTCGAACCTCAAACACTGATGGGATTTAGACTGTTAATTTTACCAGATTAATTCTAAATAAATTAATTAGACATATCGAGAGAATACGTCATTAAATTCTGAAAACTAAATTAAACTAAATTAAAGGGATTAAATCAATAAGAAAAAGAGTAGAGTATTGATGATCCCTCTAAGCCTTGAATATGGCTAATCTCATGAAATCTAGGAATTTAATTCTATGTCTGAAACAGACTTGTGTTGCTACAAGCCCACATAATGTCCCAAAAAGGTATCATTTTAAGAATAAGCATAGTTTATCCTCGATTTCTCTAAGCATAAACTATCAAATTCTTAGTATGAATTACATTATCATAAGGGATGAGTATAACCCGTCTTCGGTTGGCACGGACTGTCTACCTACACTAACTAATCTAATTTGCAGTACAACCCATCTTCCCTAGGCATGGCCTATAAAGTCCTATCTTAATCATCATGCCAATGAGCACGATTGCATAATCAGTATTCTTATAATCACAGAAAGAAAGAATACTTTGGGTTCAATCCTAATAAAACTATGGCCAAATCATTCTATTAGGCTTGATTATAAACATTAAATCCAATTTCAGCAATCCTCTTAACTATCCAATTATCAAACCAGTAAGTTAAAAACCTAAAAATCATGAGATTAATACCATAAACAAAGAGTTAGAGATTACATCAACAATCCACAAGGAGTTTAGCTACTAATGGACGGGCTGATCTTCAACAAGGATGTGTAGAAACTCATATCCATTCACAGCGTACACTCCAGTTCCTCTTCTCCAAAAACGCAAGAACAGCAAGAACAAAATACCAATCTCAGAGAATTCTCTCCCGAATTTCAATCCAATTCAAACTCTAATTTAATTCATCAATATCTACAGCCTATCAGGAGTCTTATAATACAAGTTTTTCAGTTTAGAAGTTATCCATAGGAAACTAATCGTGTACAGACCCAAACACTAGACAAACACGAAACTCTGCTAAAATCCCACATGCGCTCGATCGCAATGCGGTGTGCTCGATCGGATTGCAATCAATCCTACTGTGCTGCGATCGTTCGCAATGCACAGTCTCTCTGTGTTTTCTAGGCTGATCTTTGACTTTATCTTTTGGGCTTCACTTGGGCTTCCTCCTTGGGCTTCAAGGTGTAATTGGCTTAGAAATTGAGCTTTAATCTTCTCCTCTTTAGGACTTTGAAGCTTGATCCAATTACGGCTTTAGTTGCTTGGTTTTAGTCCATATTCTCCTCATCATCATCAGACCTGCAAAACAGTATAAATGCATTAATTCATTCACATAAACACAGCTCTAAGACTAATAAGCATGAGTAATAAGTCTAAAAGTGCAAGTGTTACACACTTATCATACCCCCAAACTTACACTTTGCTAGTCCTCAAGCAAAGGAAAAAAATAAACTAATGCTCTTTTAAAAATCATCCATCCACATTATTGCCATAAGAAAGTATTCAAAATTAGTTGATCATATCAGTAACTAGGAAATCAGATATTAACTTCAACAAATTGTATCCAAATCACTAAGAACTAATTCTTCGACTCCATAATGTATTCAAAGTTAAATCTTAATCCTATCTTGTTAAATACCCATACTCAAGCAATTTTAACACATGCAAGTGATAGTGAGAATAATAAATCATGAAATAGTGCTAAATAGTTATTTCTAACAAAATATACAAAGATTAAATGAATTCTCAAAACAAACTACTCATGCTCTCACTACTTTTATTTACTCATCTCTTTTTTATGCAATACACGTGACATGTGCAATGTTTAGCTCTCGTTTAGCTGCCTAAGAAACCCTTTAGCAAGCTTTCAATCAATGATCCCGTCCCAGTTAGTTCAGGTCATTGGGTGATAAGTACCCCAAAGGATCTAATAACTGAAGTTAAATAGGATACCAAACTAAACTAATCACTACTTGCTAAAACAATTCTTTTATCTTTTTTTTAATATCAACCAACATAAAGCTTTCACCTTTGACGCGAACACTCACTGCTTTATGAGGAAAAGTGGTCCGGTTACTTACTGGAATATAAACATGGCTGAAAAATTATTTTTTTTAATAACAGACATAGATATTATAAGAGCAAGAAGAATAATTCATTAATTGAACTCACACAATCTAAGCATATAAAGTTATTTATTACTGCATTCGCATGAATCCATAATCCATGTTTCTAGTGCAAGTGTAATCATGCAAGCTAGTGTAAGGTATTATCACAGAATAAAACTAAAATTAACTCTAAATACGTTAATTTAGATACAACCATTTAATAAAAAAAAATGAATCCTAAAGTGATAATCTCAATCAAAATTTCAGATTTTTCAGAATATGGTAAAAATATGCAAAGCAACTCTTTCTTTTCTTTCTCACACACCCCCAAAACTAAATCTCACATTGTCCCTAATGTAGAGAATAACAACAAATAGAATGTGTAATGTAAGAAAAGAAAGAACAATACAATCTGATGGATGGCAACAAGATCCGAATGTGAGTAGCCAATGAAGTCCAAGAAGCCAGCCATAGTGATGAACTCGTCTTCTAATTATCCCTGTACTAACTGAACAAACATATCAAAGTAACAAATAAACAGAAGTAAATCTAGAAAAT
Source organism: Pachysandra terminalis (assembly GCA_031762675.1). Classification (NCBI taxonomy): domain Eukaryota; kingdom Viridiplantae; phylum Streptophyta; class Magnoliopsida; order Buxales; family Buxaceae; genus Pachysandra; species Pachysandra terminalis. The sequence continues at coordinate 15,681 of JAUPMG010250610.1, forward strand.
TAAAATAACTATATCCTCTTTCCGTTGGGTTGTACGATTGCATTTAGCACATGCAACAAGCCTTTTAAACCCCAAGGCTTCCCTAGTGGACGAGTGAAATCTCGTGAGGGTTTACAGAATGTTACCCACAAACATATGAAAAGAAAAACTAAAATAACTGGATTCTGGATTCTACAGATTGCGATCTAGCGCAAAAATAGCGATCGAGCGCACTGCGATCAATCATAAACAGATAAGCTCGAGCGTAATGTACAGAAAACAGAAACCTCCTAAACTAATCCTAATCTAGTCATGCATGGGCTACTGATGACCAGGTTGCATCCCATCTAGCGCTAAGTTTAACGTCTCCAGCTAGACGTATACTTTCAAATACAAAGATACAACGCCTTCCTTCTTCTCAACCTCTTTCAAAATTGGGTCCACTCTCCCGTGCATTACATTACTAGTGTTAGATTTTTTTTAAGTTCTTTTCATGGAAGCACAAGAAGGGTTCAAATCCCTTAAAGTCAACTACCTTCCCACTAATGGCCATCTCATACCCACTGGACATTCGCAAATGTCTACTCTCCAAGCTAGAGACAATACTAGGTGGGGAATGTTAGGTGGTTCTCGATCGACATAGTCGAATGTAACCGAAGATGGTTTAAACTCGATGGGAATGGTGACTCAAATAAATATCCAGGAGGTTTTCTAGGAAAGGCAGGTGGTGGATCTACTTTAGGATTCCATAGAGGATCAAATGGAATATGCGTGGATTCTAACAAAGGGTTCAACTCCGTAATGGAGGACTCAATGTCGAATTCATCCGTGTTAAAATGGGAAAGTATGCCCTCTAACGGATCCTTAGGCGGAACAAATGGAGGTGCTTCCTCGAATAATTCAGCAATGGCGTCGAGGGCAAAGCACTCACAATCAGCTGTATCAGAAGGTTGGGAAAGTGAATTTTCAAGAAAGAAACACTCACCTGCATCCGGGGAGTGGGAGGTATTGAAAATATTCAATTTAACCCTTAGACATTGGCTGTAGCTAAGAAAGGACTCCCAAGGATGACAGGAATGTGCCTATCAGGATCAGCCAATTGCAAGACAACTAATGTAGGTTTCAGTTCTCCCAAACCTAGTTTCAAATACACCGAGTAAGGAAACAAGTTCACACTTCATCCCAAGTCAAAGAGGGCTCTTTCAAATTGATGGTCTCCTATGAGACCCTTGATAGTAGGAGCACCAGGATCCTTAAACTTAGGAGCAATGTGATGCTGAATAATGGAGCTCATTTGCTTGGTGAGACGGACTTTTTTAGGAATGCTACTCTTTGTTCTACGCTTTTGAGTGCATAGGTCCTTAAGAAACTTGGCATAGGAGGGAATCTGCAGGATAGCATCAAGGAGAGGAATATTGATTTTAACTTGTTTGAAAGTGTGTATCATATCCTGAATCTTCTCTCCTTGTTCCCCAAAATAGGTGGGCTCATTGAATCTTTGAGGAAAGGGAGCACGAGGCTCATATGGTAACTCAGGAGTAGGAGTAATAGAAGAATGGTCTTCATCACTTCCTCTTTGATTAGTTGACTCTTTAGGATTTTCAATGGGGACTGGGTCAACTCTCTCAATGTTTTTCCTTTTCTTCCCTATTTTCAATCGCGCTCGCACTTCTCAAAGTGGTAATGGCATGGAGCTGCTCATGGCTAGAGCTGCTAAAAGTGGTCCCCTCTACTACGAATTGCCCTTTAGGATTGGCCATTGGCTGACTAGGAAGCATCCCGTCCTCCCTTCTATTGAGTTCTTTTGCTATCTGCCCCGACTTGGGTTTCTAGCTTTGATATAGATTGAGAGTGGGAGTTCAGCAATTGCGTATTTGCCTCAGCCAATAACTTTTCCTCAAAAGCGGAATTCTTAGGAGGAGGAGGAGCTGATTGGTAGTGTTGTTCAGCAGGCCTATAGTTGGTAGATGGGTGGAAAGATTGATTATTAGGATATGGTTGCACATGGGGTTGCATACCATATGATGGAGCCGAATTTTCAGGCGTTTGAGCTCGCCATGAAAAGTTCGGATGGTTCCTCCATACCGGGTTGTAAGTGTTTGAGTATGGATCATTACCCGGTCTGGAGAAGGCAACATTTACATTTTCATGAGACAAATCAGAAAACTGTCCCAATGTAGGACAATCTCTAGTGTGGTGTGAGGGATTATAGGACAGTGCACATGGTTCTGTCGGGATGGACATATGAGGTGGAGTGATAGGAGCGAAACCAGCTGCCATAACTTGGTCTAGCTTACGTGATAATGCATCCACCTTACTAGTCACATCCGCTGAATTATTCACCTCAAAGAGACTTTTAACCTTAAGGGCCTTAGGGCCAAGTGCCCTACGACTCGCAGAAGCGTGCTTTACAAAATTTTCACACAGATTCTCGAAGAGAATCCATGCTTCATTCTCACTTTTAAGCATAAAAGTGCTACCACATTAGGCATCCACCTTCTGCCTATGTGGTTCACTCAAACTCTCATAAAGTCACTATACAAGTTACCATTTGGGAATGGCATGGTGCGAGCACTTCCTAAGTAAGTCTTTAAGTCTCTCCCAAGTCTTATGAAATGTCTCCCCTTCACTTTGGGGGAAGCTGGTGATAGCTCTCCGAATCTGGTTGGTCTTTCCTATGGGGAAATAATTTTTAAGGAATTCATGTTGCATTTGAGCCCATGTAGTATTTGCCTCCAAGGTATTCAGCCAATGCTTGGCTTTGTCCTTTAGTGAAAAGGAGAATAGTCGCATCCTTAAAGCATCCTCAGAAAAATTATGCAGTCTAATGGTAGAGCAGATTTCAAGGAATTCATCGAGGTGCTTGTAAGGATCTTCATTATCAAGTCCATAAAAGGATGAGAGCATTTGAATTATGCTAGACTTAATTTCATAATGAGTTACTGCAACTTGCAGCAACTGAATGCAAGAAGGAGATGTGTAAGTAGTAGGGATATAGTGATCCCTAAGCAATACGGGTCTCTCTTCTTCTGCTGGTTTCATTAGTTCAGTTGTATGTTCTCCTACCAAGTTTGAGTCTTTAGGCCTCACGTACTCTAAGAGTACGTTCTAATTCTAGGTCGCAAAGGTCAGCGTGATGACTATTTCGTCGAGAGACTAAGAGTGATATTTTAGACCTAAAGTTTCATCTACTTTATCTAAAAGTCGCTTAATTCTTTATAAGGTCAATGACTCATTGACGTTAGTCGACTGACCCTCTTGAGGTTTCTGATAAAAGGTATCATTAAATTTTAAAAACTTTAAAAGGTCTAACTTTAATTATCATAAATCTCAGGAGATCAAAATGTAATTTTCTCAATATTTTAACGAGCCTGAGCCGACTGACCCAAATTTTTTTAACGAGCTTAATCCAAGCCCTACTTAAGATTTACAAGTCCAACCAAACTGGGAAAAAGCCCGGCTGGACTCAGCTCGTTTACAACCCTAAATATAATGATGTAAACCTCTTGTTTAATGAAGAGAGGAGGGGATCCATCTTATGTAAAATGAAAGATTATTTATATTAATTTTCATATTTAACACGAAAAGATTTGTTACTTTTGTCACAGCGGGAAGTGATAAAAACAAAGAGTGGAGTATATGCCATTCCCATTATCCTTGTGCCTCAGCCTTTGTGCCATCATGTGGTTCTTTTATGGCCTACTTATAAAGGATTTCTACATTGCTATAAGTAAATACAAGTTTGTTTATCAATCACAGGCATTCGAGTTTCTATTTGTTTCAAATTTTGTATCACCAATATTAACTAACTCTTCTAATTGATCCTCTATGTTGCGTACAAAAAGAAAGATTTTTCAAAACCAGATCAAGACAAAATGGACAAAGATATTGAGTTGATTTGTTGAAACAGTAAATTTTCAATTGGTTAATTATATGTGATAGGGTGCATTGACAAGCACCCTATATCACACGCATGCTCTCTTTAAAACGTGGATTGATGAGATAAGAGGAAAAAAAAAAGATAACCAAGAGTAGTGAACAGTTTGTTTTAAAGAGGGGTGGGACACTTGTCACACATATGAGGAGTGGTTATTAAACCACCCTTTAAACTTCTATAAAACAAAGAGATTGGTGAAACTTTGGGGGGAGATACGAAGGAGATTAAAAGATTTGGAAGAACAAGAGACTAAAGAGAAAACTATAGGAAACAAAGCTTATAGGTATATTTCTCTCTCTCTCTCTTTCTCTCTCTCTCATTGTTTTCTACCTTGCTCCATCTCTCAAAGCAAAGTGATTGAGTCTCTGACTCACAAAAATTTCTCTTGCTCTATCTCTTAAAACAAAAAGGGAATTGAGTCTCTGATTCATAAAATCTCTCTTTCTCGTTTCGCGCATTCAAGACATCGGGTCTCCGACTCACAAAACGATCTCTCTTCTACTCACTTATTGTCTTTGACATTCAAAACAATAGTCTCAAGACTCACAAACAAATGGGTCTTAGACCCACTTTAATGGTGGAAATCCATACTACAACACAGCAACACACCCCTCGTTCATCAAATTCATCAACTACAAGCTACAAACATAATCGACGCCGTTGATCGTTCGCCTTTGTAGGCGTTCTCATCAAAGGTGCTGATTCACAATATCGTCGCTCAATGGTACAGCTGACCTCGCTTATCAGAAAGTCTTTGTCAAAGGATTGATCAAGACCGGATGAGAACAAGGCAAGGAAAGTTGGCCATTGGCCACTGGATTCTTTCATTTGCCTGATTTTTTTTTATTCTGAAATTAACTAGTGAGGGAGGTATGTGTCTTTACAGAGTGATGAGTTCACCAAGCAAGTTGTTTTGGATGGATGTTTGTCTTGCGATTCAGATTTCAGAAGCTTGAATGAATATATGGGTGTTGAAAGATTATGAAAAAGTGCATTGGTATATGGTGGACAGAGTGAGCCTTAGATGTATTAGAGGGCTTGTACGAAGCGTTCTTTTCCGATTATTCAAATCGGCGAGTCTGTCTTCCTAGCATCACAGAGATAATTTTTATTTATTTATTTATTTTTTATGATGGGATAATAGAGTATGGAAAGAGATGCACTCCATGGAGAATACTTTCGACAATCCGTTGTGGTTCTCGGTACATCCTTTCCGAAGAACAATTTTCTCCTGTCATCGAGTTTAAACAAGTTTGCTGTAATATAGATGGATCGTGGGAAATTAAAATTATCCTCCAGATCTCGATGAATATCCTTTTCAAAGTAGATACAATTTCAACTTAATCTTACTCTGGGAAATCTGCAGTTGCTCATCAAAAGAAGATAGGGAGTTTGATATTGTACTTCGCACCTACTGTATTATCTTATCTCCCACCAATAGGGTCTTAGACCCCTAGTTTGGATGGAGACTAATATTATATCCACATATATTTTATTATCATATCCCCACCAATAAGGTCTCAGATCCATTAAATATTTGGTAGGGGCTAATATCATACATTTGATAATACTCTGGTTGGATCAGAAGTCTATGACTTTAATGGTCTAACCCCATGGTATTTAAGATCTATAACACACCGGGTTGGACCAAAAAAAGTCTATGACTTTCATGGTTCAGCCCTATGGTCCTTGAGACTGATACACACCGGCTTGGACCAGAAGTCTAACTTTAATGGTCCAGCCCTATAGCCTTTGAGACCGATAATAACCCGGGTTGGACTAGAAGTCTATGACTTTAATGGCTCAACCCCATGGTCCTTGAGGTCAATAACACATCGAGTTGGACCAGAAGTCTATGAATTTAATGATCCAACCCCATGGTTCTTCAAACTGATGACACATCAGGCTAGACCAAAAATCTACGATTCAACGGTCCAAATGACCTCGATATCAGATCTAATGGTCTAAATGACCCGAAAATATGATCTAATGCTCTAAATGGCTTGGATATCAGATCCAACGATCTAAATGACCTGGATATCAAATCCAACGGCCTAAATATCCAGGATATTAGATCCAACGGTCCAAATGACTTGGATATCAAATCCAATAGTCTAAGTGACTTGGATATCAGATCCAACGGTCTAAATGACCCAGATATCGATCCAACGGTCTGAATGACTCGGATATTAGATCCAATGATCCAAATGACCCAGATATCAGATCCAACAGTCCAAATAACCTGGATATCAGATCCAATGGTCCAAATGACACAATTATCAGATCCAACAGTCTACATGACTCAAATATCAGATCCAACGATCTAAATGACCCACATATCAGATCCAATAGTCCCAATGACCCAGATATCAGATCCAACAGTATAAATGACGCATATATCTTACAGTGAGCTTGGAATGCCCATATAAGTACAGAACCCAAATAACCGACATCAATTAAATCAAATACTTCACGAGA
>JAUPMG010250635.1:0-22072 GCA_031762675.1 Pachysandra terminalis
CCCTCAACTCCATTAACAAATCAACAATGAATAAGTCTCCTCACCTACTGTGATTTCCAGATCACAGCAATCTCTTAAGTCCTTAAAAATGCAGTAGTATGAACTTACACGCAAAGGGTGTAGACCTATAGACCAAATCCATGCTCTTAAGGCATATGATGTGCAAGTGATAGAGTGCACGTTAACTAAGGATGCAATTGATGTGTATAGTGTGTAATAAGTCTACCTAGCATACTTGACATGTTAAAATCATATAAAATCAATCATATCAAAATATTATGATCTAACCAGTATGAAAAATAGTCCAAACAGGGTGTAAGTAATTGAAACATGCATAATCAAGAATAACTAACATCATAATTTGTCTAATGAAATCAAAATATACATGCTTACAAAAATATAATCAATTTGGATCAACTCATCAATTTTGGGCATGCCTTGGGGTCGCCAGTGTGATTTCGGTGAATGCTCGGTGCATTTATCGGCACGATGAGTGGTCACCGGGGTTTCTGTTTGAATTTTCTGGGTTTCAAAAGTTTGGTCTCAGAGTTGGGCTCAGCGCACTCTCGGCTCATCGAGAATTCGCTCGGCATGAAAACCAGGGGCTTAAAACTTGTCTGTTACGCTCGGTGCGTTCACGACAAGTCAAGTAGGGTTTCGGCCTTAAAACCAGGGGGTCAATAGTCGCAAGAGGATGCTCGGAACGTTCTTGGCTCATCGAGTACTCACCGAGTGTTCTTCTGGGTTAGTTCGGCGCATGCTCGGCTCGCCGAGTACTTGCCGAACAGTAGTTTTTGGGAAATTTTTCCAAAATTTTGATCTAACTATAATTCAAATCAATTTTCGTCCTTAAGTAACCTTCCATAATATTTAATTCTGAACAAAACAAAATCAAAATACTTAGGAAAACATAAGTAAATAATTAGTAGTTAAATTACTTTGAAAACTTTTAAAAACTAATATAATTTTGAAAACTTACTTCATACGTTTGAAAAATAAACTTGAAACTCTACTTAAACCATAAAACAAGCTAAATTCGAGTACTTACCTTGATGTTGCTGAGTTAGAGTAGAGAATTCAACTCTGCTCTTCTTCTTTTTCTACTCCTTCTTAGCTCCAAGGATTGTTTGTGATTTTCAAAATCAGGCAAGGCCACTTATTTATAGTAATTTCGTCAACTTCCTAGTTCTATTAGTATTAGTCTTTGAATTTTAATCCTATCCCTTCATTGGGATATATTAGATTCTAAGCCATTAGATGAATTCCCAGCTCTCCTAGTTCAGCTATGTTTCTATTTTTAAATTTGAATCCTAGCAAGTTTCTAACTCCTATGGAAGCTTCTATTACTGTTTTTAATTCTAACCATTGATTGGAGTGTAATATGTCTTGCAAGATCTAAACCATTTGTTCTAACTTAAAAGGTTATGGTTGTGTGTATTGCACTTAGTTTCCTAATTGTACAACCCACCAATCACAATCAGTCAAAAGTCAAATATTATGGCTACTTACTAAAATTTCAAATTAACCCTTAATTTTGTGGTATTTAGACCTACGTCCTATATTTGGTTTGGGTCATTACATTAGCCGTACTGTATGGTAGCCTTCGTGCCATGGGTTAGCAGCCGAAATGGAGAGAGGATTTAGGTAATTGCTTGGATACGTCCTAAATCGGCCTTTGTTGAGGGAAGCACTATATGAGGTCCACTTATCAAACGATGTTAATCTTAGTACATTACATTGTGCATATCTATCATTGTTTCTGTGTAATACTCCTTGCATTCATCGTAGGTCATGTGAATGATTTCATCTCATCTCATTTAAACTACTCATTTGGCATTGGATTATATTGTACTTCTTATTGGATTATTATCGAACTAACCCCTTGTGATTGATTCCCTTAAGAGGACGGGTGACCATTCCATGTATCTTACTGGGCAACATAGGCTCATGCATCACTTTTTGTTGTATGATGGAAAGAGGAGGGACTGCTCTAGTTGGAGATGATGCTGCTTGTGGACTTGCTGATTTCCTTGCTTTTCTTTTGTTGGCTTGCACTCCCGAGGGAGTTTGACATTATTTTATGATGTTAGCATGTGGTGTTTGAACACTTGGGATGTTGTAGTTACACCTGTTGGATTTGGTGGTTTTGACTTGTTAGATTCTTGGCCTAGCTGAGGCCCATACTTTGATTTTGATAATATTTGATTTTAGTTGGATTATTTAAGTTGTAGTACTTCCGCACTCTGATTTTATTTAAATGAAAGTAATCATTGCTTTTATTTTACTAATGTTATGGTGGCAATCCGCGGTCTAGTTATGGATCCTGAAGGTCTCACCTTGAGATCCGTGCAATCCCTCATTGGATTCGTGTCACAGGGATTGGGGTGTGATAGGAATCAAACTTAGAAGAATACTACAGTAATATGTGAGTTTTCTTTCAAAGTCTTGTGTATTTACTTTTATGCTAATGTTATGCCATGGGGGAATCTTTGATTGATTGTGTTAACCCTTTTCCCATATTGTTGTAAGTAAAACACAGAAATATTTCTAATTAAAGTTTTGTAAAATGTATGGCTATGTAGAATAAGTTAGAAACTAGAAAACCTTGACTTGGAACCCAAAAAACAAGGAGATACATGTGTAGACCAAACCCCAAGACCTACTGCTTGAATTGGAAGCTTCCTTAGATGGTAATATACCTTTGGGAGAAGTTCCAACTCAAATATGGAAGGATTGAGATTCGCTAGCATACTCGGTATACCGAATAGCCTGCCAAGCTACACAGGTGCACAAATAACTCTTTGTCTGAGCTGCCGAGCCATATTCGGCATACCGAGAGGATTCTACCGAGCCCAATATTGAAAGTGATGAAAAATGCCAAATAACCTAATTAGACCTTCCCCATCCAACTTCCAAAGTTTAAGGAACTTTGACACACTTTGAGAATTTTCGGTATCCCCTAACCCTGCCGAAGAGTCTGCCGAAATCCCACTGTGACCCTTTTTGAGATGTTAAGCTTTGGACACCTATAAAACATCAAACTTAGGTGATTTGTTGTGTTCCCAAGCACTGGGGATGCATCTATGAATATTTGACCTTCCATACCTAAGATTTGGACTTTTGAGATTTTACCTGGCAGTTTGAGATTTTGAGATAGGGAATCAACCCCACAACCCTTCTCTTAGTTTTATATACATGTTATGTGCATGCCTAGATGTTGTATTTGATGTACGAACTTGTTAATGTGATTCTATGGCCATATAAGTGATTTGGAAAAACCTAATGTCCTTGATAATAGAATTGCATAAGGTTGTTATTGGATTGAATTCCTCCCTTAAAAATGCTTAGTACATGTTTACACTAACTATATTATGCTTATCATGCTTGGGTAAGTATCCTTATTAAATACATATGCATTTATTCCATGATATGTCTATATAGCTTAAAATCATGGGAATGTGTCTCATTTACTTGTTGATTTGAATATATACCTATGAATCATTGTGTGTGTACTGCATTAATTAAAGGATCTGAAATTATAAGTTGCATATTGAATACCTTGCTGAGATGTCTTGTCTAACACCATATGTGAAACCCATAGGTTTAGACCAATGAAAGAGACTATTTGACATATTTGACCATTGTTGTCTTATGCGGGATTATGCACTATTTTACCCAAGGTGCGAGAGAACCTGTTGTTGGTATACCTCAAAATACTTTTGGTAAGATGATAGGTTAGGGAGAGTTCACATTGTGATGCCCAATATCTGAATTAGGTAAATCACCTCTGTTGGTTATTCGAATAAGTATGATTCCCTAAGGAGATTTCACATTTACTTTGCCTTGTAAATTTTCCTTTGATCAAAAATAAGTGGGGGGACTGTGCCCTCTAGGTCGAAGCCCCTAGAAACTATATTGCGCACATAGAATAATCCACTATCATGAGCTTGTATGGGGTGTATGGAATTCACATTGGTGAGACATCTTGGATAGTTGTGATTGGATCCGGTGGGAACATACTATATTTGAATACTAAACAATACCATTGCATTATCATGTCTTTGTTGATATTATTACGAGTATCTTGTGTATGATGCACTTGATCTAATTATCATAAAGAATTAGGCATTTAAATTCTTGAAGTTAACCATTAATAAACGAACCAAAAGTGAGATTGGAGAGAAAATGAAACATTGATTGATGGTTGTTCATATTCATCTCTATTCACATATTTTACAGATGCTACTATCCTTAATTATATTATTTTGTGTATTTCTCATAACATTGGGATATGAGTAAATACCTTTCTTTAATTGTCTACTCACCTGGGCTTTCCAGCTTATGTTTGTTGAATTCATATTTTTCAGGAAAGGAATGGGTGACTAGTTTGAAAGAGAGAGCATTGGAGAAAGGGGATAAAGGACCAGAAAATTAGATGATAAGACTTATGTAATTAGATGTAGATGTTTTCTTCTAGTTTAATGTAAAGGATAATCTGTATATTTACTTAATTATTTATTAGACCTATTGAAATTCCTTTCGCTTGTGCTTTAAATATTACTTTCCACTCCCATAAGGATATGGGGTGAGAGTTACAACTTAAATTTGGAGACTCCTTTGAGATTTCAAGGTGTAGGATATGACAATAAGTACACATGATGCACGTGTAAACAATACAACCCGAATGTCATTATACATCTCAACATGATAGATTGCATATACATAATCTCATAATAGAAATAAAGGAATTGCAATGATCTTGATGCAATGCTATGAGTGAAATACATACAATTAATGCTTTAATGTGAAATTAATGCAACCCAAGAAATGCAATGATTAATGATCCTATGTCTAATGTATGGTCAGTAGACTTTTTTCGTATTAAGCCTTGCACCTCAGTGTCTGCTCTTTCCTACGAAAAGTCTCACCTTATCATATCTCCCTATTTACATTCGGAGAATGTTGCCCCAGGAACTGTACATTTCCCATAACTATTTTTAGAGAATGGATATCGATAGGCGATAGTCTGACCAGTAATCCAATTTAGGGAATCTTAACCCCAGGCTTGATCTCGCCCCATGGTTCCTTATGGTGGAACACACCCTTTTCGAATTTTAGGGAATCTCAACCCCATGGTGGAACGACGCACCATAGTGAAGAACTCAGTAGTGAGTACCTTTTGAACATTTCTCTTGGCTTAACTTCATACTATTCACCCTCTACTAACATGTTATGAATGCAAGTAAGTACATCACACATATCCACATACATTCCCATATCTCACATCATGCACATGATAGTGTGTACGAGGGTTCCATTGTGTCCTCATAACCAGAACATATACCAAGTGCCTAACCATCAATGTCACTGTAAAGACTTAAATCCACTAAATGAACATCCCACTTTGATTTAACCTTTTATAGAATTACTTTTTATTTTTTCTTATTTATTTATACCTATAGTTGTTGATTAATAGCAAATTGGAGTGGAATAATTAAGAGGTTTTCATTATGGGGTTAATAGTGTTATTTTGAGTAAACTTTGGGGCACCTAATGAATTTCTAAATTGATTTTCAAAATCTTGTGCGCATAACATTTTGGGTTGATTGTATTTTCATGTATAGTATTGAGAGCTGATTGAGGGGGGAGTTACAATTCTCTCTCCCACAGTTTCCCCTTATAAACCCATACGTTGAGAGAAGGAAGAGAAGAGAATAAGAAGAGTTAGAGAGGAAGGAAGAAAAGGGATATGAGTTTTAGTGTGTATACGTTTGCAGCTGAGCGATATGAAGAAGAAGAAAGGATTGAAGCCAAGAGAAAACCATTCTAGAAGATCTAAGGTAAGTAAAGTCTCCAGTACGACCCTCTGATCGAATCTCTGATTCAGTGTGGTGATTGTTTGTAGAGTTTGATAATCTGAACTTATGAAAATGCGGTTGTTGTTCCTAAATTGTTGAAATGTGTTTGATGTACGATATGTTGGTATTTTCACAAGTTGAGACCCCATTATGTTGAGTATGATTGATTGTGAAAGTTTGGTTTAGAGAATTTTGGATTTGGGGATCAATGGATAGAATTTCATAACCCAGAAAACTCCTTAAATCGCGAATTTGGTCGGTAGGCACCGGTCCACCGTTCAGCCTACCGATAGAGTCCATTTTATAAACTAAAAGAGAGCTTCGGTGGGTACCGGTCCACCGGTGACTCCACTGACGCCTTGTGAAATTATGGTGTTTTGACCCGTCAGTAGGCACCGATCCACTGGTGAGCCTACCGACAGAGCCATGTTTTGTATTATAAAAAACCCACCGACGAGTACCGGTCCATCGGTGACCCTACCAATGAGGTATGTTCTGGGGTACAGTTGTGCACTTTGGTTTGATTCTTGGGTGGATGATGAAGGGCTTATGCCATGGATCGGAAAGTAGTTATTGGAGACAAGTTTGACCTGAAGGCATCTAGCCTACGTGCAGGGAGTCAACTTGGTGCTCTATGAATTGTTGTGGCCATCATCCCACCTTGGAATGGTCCTGGAATGGTGATCCATTATCTGTTCTATATAACTAAACTGATGAGGATTCACAATCGAATTATCCGCGTGTATGGGTGCATGGATAATTTCCGTTGGAGATTCTCATTTGTAGTCCTAGTTAATTGCATACATGTTAGGCTAATGTCGAATGTTAAGTGAAACGGGAGGTGGAAATCTATGGACTAACCTTGCAAGGTCTCCGGAAGAGTTTGACTATATACCTGTGGGGTGAAAGGGCCCACTTAAACTAGGGTAGGAGGCTTGCGAGCTTCTATACAGGTTCGCTATCCCTTGAGTATCATAAACTCATAAATTAGTATATGGTGGACTTTGTACCATGGGTTAGTGTCCGGAACGAAGAGGGAGCTTCCAGCAGTCCCTAGGACCTAGATCCTAAATTTGTGTTAATTGGGAAGCTTCATGTGAGGTACACTTAATAGGAGATATTTGCTTAGTAATCATACATTGCACCTCATCACATTTGTATTAATGTCATTGAGGCATTTCATTTTAGAACACTTGTTTGCTTCATATCACTTCATTACATTTAAGTCAAAATACTCATAATTCCTGTGAGTTATGATACTAACCCCTGTTGATATCTGATTTCCATATGGGGATGGTTACTGCTAAATTTCTTATTGAGCCTCCTAGCTCATGCAACTTCTCATGTTACAGGTTAGGAAGAATGATAGCTAATCTTGCTTTGTTGTATTGCCTTGCTGTTTTAGATTCTATTTCTTTGTTCAGTTGGAATGATAGTGCTCCAGTGGGGATAATTTGTAATAATTTGTTCAGGATTCAGACCTGAGTTGTTAATGTTTCTTACTTTGTTTATTGACCAGATCCATATCATGGCTCAGCTGAAGCCATGGATCTGTTTGAATATTGTTGGGATACTTTTTAGTTCTTAATTTGAATTATTTAGATTTTCGCACTGATTTGTCATAAAGGTAAACTATTACTTTTATGCTTATGGTTTGATAGCGATCCGCATTCCATGCGTGGAACTCGAAGGTCTCACCTTGAGATCCGTGCTGCCCGCAAAGGGATACGTGCATTTTGGGGCATGACACTCACAAACCCATTATGTATATAACAATCACATATGTAGTATTATTTCTATATGCACATGTTACATATATTCCACGAATATAATCCACATTTACATCATATCAAAATATGTTTCAGTACCGCATTAATAAGTCCACAACTCATCATCATACCATGTACATTAACATGCTTGCAACACAATTCAAATTCCCATAACTTAATTGTTCGATCGACCGACCACACCAACTAGTTGATCGGACCTCTACAGGTATCACAAACCAAGAACATCGTTCCTCATCAATCGGACCTCACCGGTCGCACTATCGGTTGATTGGATAACCACTTGGTCGGCCGACAAAACCCAACTGTCGATCGACCCTCCAACAGAGCAGTCATGACAGCAAAGGCAATTCCATAGGCCGAACCTCACCGATCGGTCGAAGCATCCGTCCGGTCGATCGACGCCTGGAAAATCTGCACTTCCCAGATTTGTGGTCTTCAAAGGATTTTGATCGTGGGTAATGCAATACCCATGCGAAATGCTCCCAACTCAAGATGTAAGGTCTCATACACACATACAACCATCCCAAATGAATACACGCAACATTCATGATGACCACACACATAACGATTTTCGACATATTAGGTTATAGCAAATCATGAAGAATGACTAACATCTATCATATCAACATATCATCATTCTCATGTTTTCATAATCAATCCTAGCACTTCTACACATCACAAAGAATTATTTATACATGTTGGATCAATAGTACTTACCTCATGATGACCACACACATAACGATTTTCAACATATTAGGTTATAGTAAATCATGAAGAATGCCAAAACATCTATCATATCAACACACATAATGATTTTCAACATATTCACGCAACATTCATGATGACCACACACATAACGATTTTCAACATATTAGATTATAGCAAATCATTAAGAATGCCTAAACATCCTTCATATCAACATATCATCATTCTTATGCTTTCATAATCAATCCTAACACTTCTACACATCACAAAGAACTATTTATACATGTTGGATCAATAGTACTTACTTCTTACAAGGAAAATCTATAGAAACGATGTAGGCTTCTTCTCCTTCTTCTTCTTCTTCTCTTTCTTCCTCTCCTCTTTCGTCTGCAGTACACAAGAATTCTCTAGGGTTTTAGATCTGGATGCCCAAGAAAAATCAATAGATATGGAAGGCTTTAGAGTCCTTCCATAACTAAAATACCAACTTCCTTGATTAGAGGGGTGAGACGTGTCATGTAGATCTTCTCTACACCTTCTAATTCAAATCTCTAAGGTGAAAAACAAAACCACAAATGCCTTTGGTTCAACTACTTGGGCCAAAAAACTAGAGCTGGAGATGTGGGTTTAAGCCCATTAGTCTCAGCCCATATCCAACATAAACCTTATTAATAATTTCACCAATTCACCAGAATTAATGTTAATTACCATATCATCCCAATTGCTATTTTAAATACGAAATACCCCCAAATAGAGTAAATAACGTACATAGCTTATCAAAATTATTTGGAATAGTTAATTTAATTATTTTTAATTAAGGCTAAGTCATTAATTAATTATTTTTTTAATAAATAAATAGGTCTAGGCCATTACATTCTACCTCTCTTAAGAAAGTTCATCCTCAAAATTACATATATCAATCTTCAAACAACAAAGGATAGCGTTTCCAGATTTCTGACTCAAGCTCCCACAATACTTCTGATTCGTCGTGATGATTTCCCTGAATGTCAACCAACTGAATAGTTTTAGTCCTCAGAACTTGCTCATTCGAGTCTAAGATGCGATACGATTTTTTCTCATATGATACATCCTCACGTACCTATAGTTGTCCCCAATCTAACACATGTGAAACATCTGGTTCGTACTTCCGTAGCATAGACACATGGAATACATCATGAACTACTGATAACTGTGGTGATAGTGCAACTTGGTAAGCAACATTTCCAAGTCGCTCTAATAGTTCGAAAAGACCGATGAAAGTGGTGATAACTTTCCTTTTCTACCGAATCTCATCACACCTTTCATCGAAAAAATATTCACTAACACATTATCGCCCACTGAGAACACTAGCTCTGTCCTCCGCTGACCTGTACAACACTTCTCTGTGCGGTCTTCAGTCTGTCTCAGATCAGTTTCACCTTTTCCGTAGTTTCTTGAATGAGTTTAGGTCCAATAATACTACTCTCACCGACTTTTGTCCAACACACTAGAGATCTAAATGGCTTGCCATAGAGTGCTTCGAAAGGTGCCATGTCGATACTCGATTAGTAGCTATTGTTGTACGAGAACTGCACTAGCGGTAAGTGCTCACTCCAATTACCTTAAAAGGCAAGAATACATGCCGAATGAACTATTTTGCATGTGTTGAGGGAATCGTGATCCCAATATACCAACCTTTATTCCTGTCTTGTTGACAGATGCAGAGTGAAATTCTGTTAGTAGATCGGGTAATGTACGGTGCACAAGGGAAAGTTTACATTGGTAAGGTCCTAGATATGTTTCTGTGATAAAAAATAAGGTATGAGAATTGTGCCCATTTGGTCCCAAGCCCTCGAAACTGCAATGCGCACGTAGAATAACACCCTATTATGGCCGTGTATTCGGGGGATGATTTTCATCTTGGATACAAGAGTTGGATTTGGTGTGGGACATACACTATTCGAATGCCAAACATCATGCATATTGCATTTCATATGATTGTGCTTAAATCACACGTGGTTATTATATATATTGTTGCATAAGCATGCATTGCATTCATTAATAATTGAACCAACATATCATATTTTATTGCACATCATAGCATATCATATTACATTCCATATCATAAGATATCTGTCATGCCCCAAAATCCGAGGAATGAATCCCTATGCGGGCAGCTCGGATCTCGTGGTGAGACCTTCGGGTTCGACGCATGGAACATGGATCGCTATCAAACCACAAGCATAAAAGTAACTGTTTACTTTTATGGAAAATCAGAGTGTGGAAGCTAAAATAGAAAATCAACAAAAACTATCCATAATCCAATGGTCAATGAATTCAGCTGAGTCATGACCTACCAAACCTACTAAACAATATAATTTAAACGAAACTATTACAATTCAAAACTCTCGCAAGAGCACAAATCCAAAACCAAAACAGAAAGGAAAGCAGGTATGCAGCAGGCATCACACCAAGCTCCACAACCATTCAACTAATCTGCAACATGAGAGGTTGCATGAGCTAGAAGGCTCAATAAATAATCAGCAGTTACGACCCCATAAGGAAATCCGATATCAACACGGGTTAGTATCATAAATCATAGGCAATATGAGTATTTTGACATGAATGTAATGAAGTGACATGAGGCAAACAGATGTCCTATAACGAAATGCATCAATGACATTAATACAATGTAATGGGCTGCAATGTATGAATACTAGGCAAATATATCATATTAAGTGTACCTCACATGAAGGTTCCCAATCAAATTAATTTTAGGATCAAGGTCCAAAAAATTACCGAAAGCCCCTCTTCGATATGGGCATTAACCCATGGTACGAGGGCCACTATCACGCCCCAGATTTCGTAACCCGAATCCCTAGGGAGGATGGCACGGATCACAAGGCATAACCTTCGGGAACCATTTCTTGACCGCAGATTGACAACATCAAAAGCAAGATAAGGATGAAATAAATACTGATTTATTCATCTCACGAAGTAGCGGAAGCAAATACAATATGAAACTTAAATCAAAGTCTAAACAAATGGCTTCAGAAGAGCCTTATTACATCACAATGTTATAACCAAGTTCGTACAGAAATAAATAAAGAGAACAACAAATAAACTCTAATGAACCTCTCGCGTCCATCATTAATATCGACCTGCAACGTGAAAGTTGCGTGAGTTTTGAATACTCAGCAAGCAAGATCCAGTCAACCAGTTATAGAACATATATGACAGAAAATACAAATAAAACGATAATACGACAGGAATCAATAACATGTGATAAGATATGAGTATGACTCAAGAATGATCAGTCAAATGACCAAATGTATGCTCAATCAAGGAAATGAAATGCAATGTGGCTATGCCTATGTTTATGTGATCTGTTAAGTGTCCCTCATTGCAGCTTCACACGAATTTAAGCTCTGTGTCCCAGGAACATCCCGTTATCCCGTCTCCGATTCGGGCGCTAACCCATGGTTCGAAGCCCACCGTATGCTGATTTAGAGTGTACAATACCCAAGGTTCAGTCAACCTTATGAGCCAACTATGATTCATAACTTATTCTGTAGGACTTTCAACCCATGGGATTAGGCAACTATGTCTTTCCCACCAACCGGGTACACTTAACAATTCACATTAACACAGTATGAATGCACTCTCCTATGGAACATGAATGATAGATCCCCTCAGAAGCTGTACACGCGCCCATACACGTACATAATCCATTGAAACCCATCCTACACATTCCTATGATGTCAAATCATAATTACACTAAAGGTCTCCATATCTATCCTTACATAAGTGTAGACCAACTGAGGAGTGTGGCTAATAGGTTGCTCATGCTAAGGGCAACAAGTAGAGCGTTGTAGGTACTCGACCCTAAACCTCACTTGATCCCATCAATAAGCACTAAAAGTCCAAACCTAAAAGACATCCAAACCCTCACTGCAATCTGACACTAGGTTATTGTCTCTGTGCATTTGCGCTCGATCGCACTTATGCGCTCGATCGACTATCTGTAGACAGTGACACAGAAGTCACTGCTCTGTTCTACTAGTTTCTTATAACCAGGGTCACAAACAGTGTCTTCATCTGATTATTCTTGGTAAATCCCTATCTAAATCATTCACATTAACCACATGAAATCATTTCAAGTGTAATTCATGAATCTGATTCAAACATCATACAAATTCAGCAATCTCTATGAAACTGAAATAACTGAGATGCAGAAATCATCCTAATGTAATTCTACAAAACAAAATATGCATATATACATAGCAATGGTCAAATCATGTTCATTCTAACACTAGTAGAATAACTCAAGGATTAATTTATTAATCCATGCCAAACCAGATACATGCTCATTCACGAATGGAGAAAATAGAGCATCACATATTATCATATAAATAGAAACCGGATAATCTACTTACCGGAACTTGGATTCGAGTAAGGTCACACAAATGGGAAAGCTCATAATAGGTACTCTCCTTCTCCTTCCTCAATCTGAAACAATGGCAGTTTCAGATTCACAGCCTTTGTTTCTCTCTCTCTCGTGCGGCTCTCTCAAAATTCTTGAATGAGGAGAAGAACAAATGGTGAGGGAAAAGAATGGGGATTGTCTCCCTATTGTCCCTCCCTCAACGGTTCCAACAGACCACGTTCAAGGATTTCCCCCACAATCAGTTCCACATAGTTGTGCGTTCAAACCGTTGGGAGAGAAATAGTCTTTTACAAGACTACCCCAAAGAGAAGGTAAATTAACCTAAAGGTCCACTAACTAATACACTAAATTAGAGAAACACCCTAAATTAATTTAAACACAAAACCTTATGCATAACAAGCAAATTAATTAACCAAAATTACCATAAATAAAGAAAAATAAAATTAAGGGTTTTAGGTCATTACAGCCACAATATACTAATTTATGAGTGTACAATACTCAAGGGATAGCTAACCTGTATAGGAGCTTGCAAACCTCCTACCCTAGTTTAAGTGGGCCCTTTCACCCCACAGATATATAGTCAACCTCGTCTAGAGACCTCGCAAGGTTAGTCCGTATATTTCCACCTCCCGGTTCACTTAACATTTGACATTAACCTAGTATTTATGCAATTAACTAGGACTACAAATGAGAATCTCCAATGGAAACTATCCGTGCACCCATACACGCAGATAATCTAATTGTGAAACCTCATCAGTTTCCCATCATGTTCTCACACAAACCTTACAATCAATTATACATAACAGATAATGGATCACCATTCAAGGTCCATTCCAAGGTGGGATGATGGCCACAACAATTCATAGAGCACCAAGTTTAGTCCCCACAGGTAGGCTAGATGCCTTCAGGTCAAACTTGTCTCCGATAACTACTTTTCAATCCATGGCATAAGCCCTTCATCATCCACCCAAGAATCAAACCAAAGTGCACAACTGTACCCTAGAACATGCCTCATCGGCAGGGTCACCGGTGGACCAGTACTCATCAGTGGGGTTTTTATAACAGAAAACATGGCTCTATCGGTAGGCACACCGGTGGACCGGTGCCTACTGACGGGTCAAAACACTGTAATTTCACATGACATCAGTGGAGTCACTGGTGGACTGGTGCCCACCAAAGGTCTCATTTAGCCTATAAAATGCACTCTGTCGGTAGGCTCACCGGTGGACCGGTTCCTACCGACCAAGTCACGATCTGGGGAGTTTTTTGGGTTACGGAATTCCATCATTTGATCCCCTAATCCGAACTTTCACAATCAATCATACTCAATATAATGGGGACTCAACACGTAGGAATACCAACATATCATACATCAAAACACAACTTAACGATTTAGGAACAACAAACGCATTTCATAAATTCAGATTATCAAAACTGACGAACAATAAACACATTGAATCCAAAAATCGATAAAACGATCGTACTGGAGAATTTACTTATAGTTAGTTTGCTATCCGACGTGTGTCTGTGTGTGTGTGTGTGTGTGTGTTTGTGTCCTTCACTCGTATCTCCTTCCTATCATCCTCTTGCTATTCTCTCTTTCTCAGATCTAGTCTCAGCCTCCCTTCTCTCTCTTTCTCTTATTTTTCTTCTCTTCTACAAACCCCCAAACCCTAATCTCCCAACCTCCAAAGGTACTATTCATGTTCTCTCACACAGCCTTACCTTTTAGATTCCCTAATTAACCCAAATCCTTTTCTAACCTCTTCTAAACCTTCCATACTCTTAACCCAACTGATTAGGCAACTTTCTCTCTAAGAATCCTTTTGAATTTCAAACTTCTATTAATTTAAACTCCCTCCTAAACTTCCTAATCTAATTCTTACTAATTCAACCACAAGGTAAATTACTAAACCACCCCTCTTAAACCTACAGCTAATGATTTACATGACTAACTCTCTCTCTCTCTCTCTCTCTCTCCTCACCCAATTCACTTTCCTCCTTAAACTCTATACTAACCATTAATTATTTATCTTGCCCAAACATCCTTTTAATTACTAATTTAGCCCTACTCTAAACCATAGTTGTTAATGGGCACAACGAAGATAATAGGTTCATGTATTCCAAGTCTAATTTGATAAAATGAAGTTATCCTAATTGCTTATGATCATTCTTAGATAGACTAATTTGAGTTTCTATACACACTGGTTTGTATTTCAAAGTTATGCTTATTTAATCAATCTAATTAAAATTTAAATTAAATTAAATAATTAATTACTGGGTCCACACAATCTGATTTGGACTTGACCCACTAACCCAGTTCCAAACCCCAACTCAAAAACTTAATCACATTATAACACCTCACTATTCATTAATCCCTAATTCATTCTTAAATATTTGTTTATGAAAATATAATGGATAGTGGATTAATCCATTTTTGTCTATGGAAATTTCATTTTTGTCGATTGAAATACCAATGGATGGTGGATGAATCCTTAATTCATTCTTAAATATTTTTTTTTATTTTTTATTTTTTATTTGTTTACTTACAAGCAGAGTGTAGATTACGCTACCAACCATATTTCTGAATCTATAGATGAAGGATAGCGGGACTTTAATGATCAAGACGGAGGACAAGAATATGATGAAGACTTTAGTTTTAATGAGAACATTAATGGATGATTTTATTAGATATTTGTAGTAGGATTCAATGGCTTTATGTTTTTATTAAATTTTATCATTAGTTAGGATCAGATTTGAGTTGTTGGTAGGATCTTGATTGAAGCATGGGACTATGAGTAGTTTATTTCCACGGTTTAAGTGAATTGATATTGTTAAAGTATTTTAATTCTATATTTTATAATTATCTGAATGGATTCAATGTGTTTGGCAATGTATTGACTGCCACTCCCATATGGAATGGGGTGAGAGTCATATTTCAAATCTTTTGGGACTCCAATGAGACTTCTAGGTTTGGGATGTGACACTTATTCTTGCCAAAGCCTTTTCAGAACTCAGCAAAAGAGGACCCCGACACGATGGAACTTGTCCACGTCGGGGTTGTTTTTTACAGTTAAGAGGTCCAAAAATGCTCGGCATTTGCATGAAGGAATCCTCGGCATAGAATGAGATTACCAAACCGAGGATCGTATTTGGCATGGCCTGATCAAACTTATGAATAATTGGTGAAGTACCGACATATTATGTTTCTGATTTGTAGGAGATTGCCGGAGAGTAGATCTCCATCATGGGCGAGAGCTCGTCAGGGGGGTTAACAACGTCCTTAAGGTGTGGCGAATAGGGGCACAGGTATTGTCGGTGGCCGAGCCAACCCTCGGCATGCCGATCTGCAGTTTGACGAAATCAAGTGACGATGAGATATAGACTTGTGAGTTGCCATAAATGATTTGTCATAAACAAGTTACAATAAATATAGAGTAGTTATTTGACCATTAGAGCATCCATTAACTTGGTGGCTATGCATTAATGTGGGGAGTTACCATGTTAATGAGGAGTTATTAGGTTGTGGTTACAAGAAAGAAGGATGGTGACATTTTACCATCCTAGAGATTCCATTGGCCTATATAAAACTTAGAGTATCTCCCTTTGTTTGATCGTAGTCGTAGCTTACTTTCCACGCCTTCTTGACCCACTCTCCCATCTTTGATAGAACTAAACATCTTGAAAATGACCGTATCATAGCGGTTTAGTTTCGGATTGGATCTATCTCGTAAGAGAACATGATCTTCGTCTGTGTAGATAGTGTTCACCAAAATCACAACTACATGTACAAGCATATATCTCATAATATTAGGATGCATAATAACCTACTCGTTTAGGGTTCGGATTGCTGCGGCTGCTACCTGAGAGTGGATAAAGTGTTCATCAAAGAGACTGATTCGCATCGACCCAACTCGCTATCAGTAAGGAATAGGAAATGTTTTTCATGCGCTAAGCACATAGAACTCATAATGTATATATATATATATATATATATATATACTCAGAATCTGAACCTTTTTAAACATAAAAATAAAAGTCTATTAAGATCTACGATTTAATCGTGCCATATTCTGATTGTAGTAGACTCAATTTGCAAGGAAATCAGTGCAGGAGAATTTCCTTTTGGCTAGAATTTCCTTTACCAAAAGGTATAGTGAAAGTCCATATTCCACTCCCCTGGAAAAGTCAAATCTCTGCTTATTCCGAAGGAGACTAGTGGATGCAGATGAGTCCAATTCAACAACCAGATCAAACTATATTTAATCCTTAGAAAATCTAATCTTGCTAACATCCACCTAAAGAAAATCTAAACTTTTAGAATTTTGTTTTATCCTTGGTTAGTAAGATCTTCAGTGATGCGTTTGGATATCAAGAAAGTGTGAGAAAATAAAAAGAAAGTGCACTTTATTCTTTTTCAATGTGTGTTTGGATAGCAAGAAAATAAAAAAATAGTGACCCCACTGCTTTTTTGAAAAAGAAAATGATCAAAAAAACAAAACAAAAAAATTTCCTTCTAAATCAACCCAATTTTGCGTTGTGAGAATTCTATAATATTAGTTTCCAAAACTACCCCTTCAACATGTCCTCTTACCCTTTTCAATTTAATAATGATATGGTACAATGGCCTACTGAAACTATTCTACAACTTTTATTTCGAATATGCCCTCTTTTATGCAAACAAGTATATAAGGGCAATAAGTCCAGAATGAAAAGCATCGTGATGGCATGGTTTCAAAGATCGGTCTGTATCAGGATCGGCTAGGACCAGCCATTTTTTTTAATTTATAAAATAAAGGATTCAACCGGTATTGACCTGGATCAGTCCGATACCGACCGGCATCGTCGATCCGGCACTGGTATCGCCGTTCCGGGAACCAGTATCGTTGGTCTAGCCGATCCAAATTTCTTTTTTTATAAAAACAATCCAACATTTGGATCGGACCAAGATTGACCGATCCAATACCGGATCGCTGATTTGGATTGGGATCAGCCTGGACCGGTCCGATCTAGGATCCCGAGAATAAAAACCTTGCATGGTGGTGCCAAGGTAGTGTATTATTCAAGGTTTCAAGGATCATACTGATCCGGTCTATACCGGCCGGTCCATACCGAGATCAGCCAGGATCGGTTCGATACCAATCCATGATACAATAGTTGTATCGTGAGGCTGCACTTCAATAATATTGTGGGTCTTACATGTGATATAAACTTCTTATGTGATTATATGTCATTATAACAATAATTTTTAGGCTTAATATGCTAAATAAATATTTAACATAGCATAAATATGGCTTATGGTCTAAGGGCAAATTTGAAAACTACGTTTAAGATTCTTATGATTTTCTTGCTAACCGAACACACAATTACATGATTTCCATTAAAAGTCGTACAATTTCTTGCAACATCCAAACATCATCAGGAAAGTTACTTTCACTTTCTTCTCTCATTCTTTTCACATTTTTTTCTTTCTCAACTGACTTTCACGCATTTTCTTGATATCCAAACGCAGCCCAGGTGAAGCTAAAAACAATCCCAATTTTTCTATATTCAAGGTGTTGAGTTCATTAGTTGCAGATAAGCAACCAAGATATGGTTGTGATCAATTTTGCGCAACTAAAATTTTCTTACACATCTGACCATCTAAAGGGATAATGTGAAAAGAGAAATAGAATAGTTGTTCACACAACTAGGCTTGAAATATAAAATCCATCAACTAAATGAACAAAGTGAGACAAACAAGAGAGGACACGAGAACAAGGGCAAGGAAGACACGAAATAGAACTTGAGATGGGTTATTTAGTTAAGTTCTTGTACATCAAGGGCTTTTTAAGATTTCTCCCCGTGTATTACCAAAAAAAACAATTGCTCCACGTGGAGGTCATATAGAGCTGCAAAAGTAGTGGGATATTTTAATAGTGGTTGGTATAATGATTATGAGCATTTAGATTGATTTTACAATGATAGAATAAAAGACACAACAAGCAAACCAAATTCCTCAATATAAGGAAAAAAAAAAGTTAAAAAGAGTATAAAGGAGTTCTCTAAAATCATTATTGTCTACTGTGTGAGTGAGAGAGAGAAAAAAGTTAAAAGAGTGTAAAGGAGGTCTCTAAAATCATTATTGTCTTATGTGTGTGAGAGAGAGAGGAATCAATCAGGGTAGTGTATCAGGTGTGGGTGGTCTTGTCGTGCATGTGGCACTCTAATATTTACCGGCACGTGTAAACGAAAGAAAAAAATTTGAAATATTTTTTTATTTGTTTTCATGAATTTAGGTGGCATAGATCAATAGAGTACTGCCTGCACTCATCCGCCCGCCACCCGCATAGGACCCAACTCATCAATCAAATGCAAGTTGAAGATGAAAAATAGATTTTGTGACAGTAGAGGAAGGCATCTAATAGTCAGGAGGAAAAAACAATTTTATGAATAGGTACTTGCCTCGTCTTTGGAAATCTTTGGAAGAGAGAGATTCACCAAAAGAGAGAGACAATCAAATGTAAGGTCAAGATTTAAAGTAGATTTTGTGACATGGAGAAGAGGGAGGCAGCTAATAGCCTGGAGGGAAAGAACCATTTTATGAATAGATACATGCCTCTTCTTTTGGAGAGAGAGAGAGAGAGAATCAATCGAGTGCAAGTTGATGGATTTTATGAAATGGAGTAGAGGAAGGCAGCTAATAGCCTGAACACTTTTTCAAGGCCCCATGTTGAGTCGTGTACTTGATTTTGTCCAAAAGGACAAACCTATGCTGCAAATTGCCAATGAATTCCCTATTTAAAAAAGTATTGTTCCAACCATTGTTTTTATTTTAACCCCAAAATTAATTTTCTTACATAAGAAGACTGGACCACCTCATTGAATCCCGTCATAGATAATTAGTCCCTTTTGATTCATGAGCATCAAACTGGACAGTTTTCAAGTTGAACGAATGAGGAGACCGTAAACATAATTACCGAAGACAAGTGATCGCCATCAAGTCCCTTTATTAAAAAAAAAAAAGAGTGGTTCTAATGGTTTCGTAAGGAAATCCGGACGAGACACCCATCCCGATCGGATCTATAAATCAAGTATCCCACACATGGGTCCAAGTAGAGAGAGAGAGAGAGATCATATCGTAGAAGACAAAAAACATAAAATTTTATGTCCAAACCGGTATTTGATATGTATTTCGACATCAATTGTAAACATAATTAGTAGGGCTCACACTTGCAAAATCAATATATCCTTTCGTGATTATTGTCAAGGTATATGCTTGATAACCTACCCAACGACAAACCTTTTTCTCTTAGATAGATGGCTGGACAGTCCCAATGAAAAATAATATTTAACACTTGTTTTTGTTAAACTCGAAGGTATTTGATTGTTATAGAATTGCTATTGCTAAACACCACAAGATAATATGTTTTATCTATAATTGGTCTATTGTGGTCTTTTTTGTCATCTAATAATGTGGGATAGGGAGACTTTTGAAGCCTTATGGTTGGAGTTTTAGTTCATATCCTAGTTATTATTAGATACTAGAAAGGCAAGGGTTCTCATCCAAGCATTGTTAAACATGTAATCTTCCCATTTTGTTTTAGTTATTTTGTGATATTGTCAAACTACCCTACTCTCTCTCTCCATATATATATATATCAATTACTAAGGAAACACTAGAAGATAATGTGTTTAGCAACAATTAAATGAGAACTCTATCTTTCTACCTTCACTAGCAGAATCTGTTTTTTCTATCACGGAGTTTAATAGCGATCATACATAATTTATGATGGTTTTTGATGGAATAGAGGTGACTGTGGATCATTATTTAGAAGCATTAGATCGAAACAAGATGCATCATGCACACTGTGCCTTCAAACAGACATACTTTCTATTTCGATGTCAGAATTGGGCTTCTAATTACATATCAGAAAGCCCTCGACGAGATCTACAAGAGTTGTGAGATACATATTGGCCGTTTAAAGTCATTTAGATCCTCAAAACAGCATCCAAAGTATTACGAGTTTTTAGTAACTTTTGCTTTCTTATTTCTTTTAGGCAACTTTTTAGCACTTTCCTATTTCTTTTAGGATTGCTTTTCTTTTAGCAATTTCCTATTTTTTTAGGATTGCTTTTTAACAGTTTTCTATTTCTTTTAGGATTGTTTTTTAGCAGTTTCCTGTTTCTTTTAGGACTGTTTTTCTTAAATTGGTTTTTCATATAAATAGGAAAGTGATTGTAGAGATTTGAATTATTAAATATTTTATGAAATTGAATTGAGAATTTTTTCTCTTTTTATTCCTGTTGTTCTTAGGTTTTGCCTAAAACGATAGCAACTTTAGAAAGTTGTGTGCTTCTGTGTTGGATTCATCAACTCTTTTCTTCTTTACCCTAGATCAGTTGGTTTCAGAGCTAGCGTCGATATGCCGCTTCGCAGACGTGGTGGGCGAGATGCTCCTTTGGAAGACGTTTACGAGCATGATGATATAGCAAGACTCGCACGAAAAAATGAGATCCTAACCCAGCAGATGGCCATTTTGAACGCACATCAGAACAGGGAGCAGGATATGAAGTCCAAAAATCCTTTTGCAGAAATCGACCCAAGGAGGAATGATTTTAATTCAAGGAGTTGGGAATCAGGATTGAAGGTTGATATGCCTGATTTCCGTGGTTGTACGTGTTGGTATCGGAAAGCCAACCCCGACCCGGTTCCTGGTTGGTTCATGGTTTCTCGCTCTCAGTCGTTGGGTCGAAGAGTGCGCGGGCGTGCGAGAACTTTTACAAGTTCACCTATAAGACAGTTTAAGTGAGTCAAACTTTGTAATTTGATGGTTAAGGTAAATCGGTCGATGTGTGACCGATTGTAAGTTAGACGATTATAAGGTTCCCGATCTCGGATGACCAATCGCTGATCCAGAGAATCTAATTTTAAACGATCAATGACACTTTTTATATTAAAAACAGCTAGAAATAGAGAGTCAATACACAAGCTAGAAAGATAAACTCTCTAATTTGAAAAGACGAAGTAACAGTAACAAAAAAAATACAAAAACCGCTGGCCGTTCCTTAGGCTCTGATCGCGGGCCGTGACTAAAATACTTCACGTTGCACGAGTCAGCGTGTCAGGGACTTTCAGGAGGGTTTCCGTGAATCTCCATCTAGGATTCCTTCTTAGCCGACTGGAGGGATCTTCTGCGAGAAACTCATGCTGAAGTTGAGCCCTTGTAGTGATAGTATTAACCCCCAAGGAATTCAGCCAATACTTGGCCTTATCCTTCAGTGAAAAGGGAAATAGCCGCATCCTTAAAGCG
>JAUPMG010250643.1:0-22070 GCA_031762675.1 Pachysandra terminalis
TATGTATCTCTCTTTTTATTTTCTCAATTTGTTGTGTTAGTGGGAGTGGGACTTGGGTTGTTTGATTTATAAGGGAAATGTTTCAATGTAAAAATTACAAAAATACCCTCTTAACATGATTCTGTTTTCAGGAGCAAGATTTGATTACATTTTATATCTTATGGTGGGCCCCTATGAATGCTGGATAATCATCTGATCAAGATGCAATGCTAAATAAAGACAATTTATAACCAATTCTAGTACATTTTTACCTAAGAAAATAAGAAGCATTCCTCTTTTTCTTTTTTCTTTTTTTTCCATGTTAGGGGGATATACCAGCTTAGCATGATTGGATCCTATGACCTCCCAGATTCAAAGGAATTAAGAAGATATTAGTATATATATAGAAGAAAAAGATAATATATAGAATTAATTAAAAAAAAATATAATGAACAAATGAAATTTGGCTGATTAGGTTACATGTATACTTAATTAATTAAGAAAATAAAAGTGTTTCATGCCCTTGGAAGAATCCTATGTTGGTGACAATATGATCAATCGATCGATGAAAATCTTAGCATTTATATTCTTCTTTGGAATAGAAATTAAATATGTAATTTTCAAATAACAATAAAAAAACTAATTCAATTGATTCATTAAAAGAATTCGATTTTCTATATTTTATTTGAAACTATTAAACTTTCAACTAGATGTGAATAATGCATTTCTTTTTATAAAGCAAGAAAAAGTTAATTAAAAATATTTCAATACTATAATACAAACAATTACAGGAGTATGCATTTATCATTATTCAAAAACAAAATTATGTGAATGTCATAATCTTTTTTTTTTTTCTTTTTTCCACCTCAATTAAAAATGCTTTCAACAGATCATTCTTCTTACAACGACGCTGAGAAGACCTTCGCGATTATCATCGGGCTATTAGCTGGGGTTGCTCTAATGATTGTTTTCCTTACTTTCATAATAAAAGTGTGCCAAGGAGGAAAAGGTAGAACTCTTTCTTTCTTTTCCTTTGTATTTCTCTCTTCTTTTTCTTTTTTGGACTTTTATTTCTCTTTTTTATACTTTTATAATTTGAGAAACTGAAGAAATAACTAACTTTATTACCTGAATGTATATTTGTCTTGTATTCCTTTTCCTTTCAGGAAAATGAAATCCAATGTTGTAGAAATTCCTGGAATTGATTCTCCTCCGGTAACTTGCTTTTGGTGACTTGTCTTTTTTGCATCACTGTTGTTTCTTTTTGGTTTTAACTTTCTTTTCTCTCTTCACCTTTTTGAATTTTCTTTCGTATTTCCCTCTAAAAGTTGGACTTGGAAAGGAGATGTCTATGGAAGCAAGTATCTTGAAACAAGAGAAGAGAAAGAATAAGGGAGGACAAGATTCCACAATCCCCACCCACCCCATGTTAACAAAGATGTGCTGCCTAGTGTGGAGAAATGGAAAATTCTTTTGTGAAGTTGGACAAAGATGTGCCTCTTGTTTCTTGTGATATTGTAATTGATCTTTAATTATATTATCAATTCAATGTGATTCAATCTGATTTCTCCAATGACCAGTTCTAGAAGAAAGTTTTCAGGACTAAGATAAAAAGATATTATTATCTATATATATATATAGATAGATACATGTGCTAATAAAGATAAGACGAGATAAAGAAGAAATCAAGCACACAAAGAAATAGATTTACGTAGTTCGATAAATTGTTCTTACATTCACGGATGCACCTTAGATTTTACTATTCTCCAAATATCAGAAAAAAAAAAAAAAAAAAAAGTGTTACAAAGAGCAATTACAAAAGTATGATAAATACCTTGTAATTAAGGTTAAACATAATAGAAGTGAAATTATTATTATACCTGTTCCCAAAAAATTTCGGGCTAGGGCATTGCCCCTTACCGAACTCAATCGGCGACAGTGATAGTTGGATCATTAGTATTTCCCAATTGCCTCAATAGCATCAGTCTCCACATAACAACGACATGATGCTTTTACCGTAACAATAATTAGAACTTAAATAGATGCAGTAGATACATTATAGGTTAACCATAAATGAGTAATTTAAATAGGATAATCAGGCTTTGCCTTAATAATCACAATGTGTTTAGTAGGTAGCTTTAGGTAGCATGGGAAAGGTAAAGATCTCTCTCTAAACATTTTGACAGTTATTTTTATGATTTAGGAGTATTTGTTAAGGTGAGTCCTTTAGCTGCACTAAGAATATGATAGATACTTAAAAGAAAATGTTGTTGTTATGTGGAGACTGATGCTAGTGGGGCAATCGGGAAGTACTGATGATCCAGCCACCATTGTTACCTGTTGAGCTTGGCAATGAGCTCGTCGAGGGCAACACCCCGAGTCATAATTTTTAGGGGTCTAAGGGTATAATAATAATTTCATCTCTATTATCCTTGACCCTAATTATATTGCTTGAATTTTTGGGATCTAAGGGTATAATAATAATTTCACCTTTAGTATGTTTAGAGGAGCCCAATCTTGCCTAGTCTTTGCACACCATTTATATCCTTATAATCCAATAATGGTTGAACGGCCACACCCATTTATACGAGACTACCATACCATCTAGAGATAAGTGGTGCTTAGGGGACTCACATGAACAATGGTAGTGTGTTTTATTTAAATTACAATTAAACCCACAATATTATACTGAAAAGCTTTGTATATTCCTTATAAAGGCAATAAAGCAGTAGACATCATGATAATCAACAAAGGTAACATAATAAACAGAAAAAGAAAAAAGAAAAAAGTGACATATGAGGTATGATAAGTTAAAGAGAGGAGGAGAGAGATGTAAAAGAGTTAAATTAGGGTAGGACAAAACATCTACGGTTTTACTGTAGATTCTGTATATATATAATAACATACTGTCTTATATTCTCCCATGCAAGGTGGGTAGAAAAATTTGAATGCTGCCCAGCCTGGATCACTGGTTATGAAGCTTATTATCTTTTGATGAAGCTTTGGTGAATGTACCTTGTAACAGTCTTCATTTTTAGGATAGATACAGACGGTTTGGTTGAAAATGTCCACTTCTGCATGTTAAGAACCACTTTCTCTGAAAGTTTTAAGCTCTTAGAGAACGACACAACAAGGTATATTAAATGGTTTAACATTTTTCCGTACGTACGTGTTTTCGGGAACAACATAACCGTGGAAGAATACAAGACACCGAGGTAAACACACAAACACATATCCCTAGGATTCCTTCTTCTGATACCATGTTAAGAACCAATTTCTCTAAAAACTTAAACAGTTAGAGAACAACAAAGCAATGTATATTTTAAATAATTCAACACTGGATTTCAGCTTTCTTGGTTTCATTAAAGTAAGGCCTCTATTTGCTATTATAAACTCTTACTATTGTTATTATGTGGTAATTGATGTTACTGGGGCATTCGGGAATGTACGGATGATCCAGCCATCAATTTTGTCGGTTGAGTTTGGATTGAGTTCGTGGGGGTTGTAGGGGGCAGCGCCCCATGCCCAAAGGAGGGTCCGGAGGCGGAGGTCCCGGTCCGAAGTTTTTGGGAACTAGGAGTATAATAATAATTTTACTTTTATTATATTTAGTCCTAATTACAAGGTATTTATCATACTTGACTACTCTTTGGAGTAACATTTTTTTTTCCTGAGCTTTCGGAGAATAATAGAATCTAATGTGCATCCGTGGATATAGACACTATTTGCCGATCCACATAAATATGTCTTTGAAGTTTTATCTTTCTTTTTTAACAACTATCTCATCAATGTGAAAGGTGATAGCTAGAGCTTCTACTTGATCTCATAAAAAATAATTAAATTGGGATGAAATGTAGATTACTATTAGTAGGATTTGTTAAGGGGCACATATCAGATAAAGCTTTCAAAAACCATTGTTTTACATCGATTACATTTATCCAATACATTATCCAAATCTCATAATGACTCGAGTATATATCTTGGTTTTACTTTGCTCTATGTTCTCAAGAATCCAAATTACTTCTACCAACATAGTTTTCAACTAAAGAAAAAAGAAGATATTTTAAGTTAGTACATGTTCCTATTCTTTAAAGCTCTAAAGGAACTCTATAAAGCTAGTACTGACCTCCCCTTTTGCTACAAAGCTTTTTTATTCCAAAATCCCAATAGCATGGATTCCTTCATTGTGATGTAAACATCTAAAATATGTATATAAGAATGAAAAAAGTGATGTGAAGATCCAAAAGCAGGATAAGGAAGATTCTAGTTTCTTATTATTGGTGTTTCTGTTTGATTTATTAATAATGTATTTTTAGGTCACAAGGTAACATAAAATATGGAATGGTATGGTATAAATAGACTAATCAAATGGAATGGTATAAGTAGACTACAGGTCCTATTTAAGCTTGAACTTTTAAGAGAATTTTTCGATGAGTTTTCTTGATTTCTAAGTGCTCCGCATCATCTGTTAATGTGACACCACTAAATTAAAGAGACCTGTAAACCCAAAACGTAGAGCTCTCATCGCGACAACGTTCTTTTGGTCTCTATTCTCTATAAATAATTGAAGTGCTCAAGAATCAAAAATCATTTATCTTGGCTTTACAACCTTCTGGTTTAAGCAGGCTTTTGACCCACTTTTCTTTTCATTGGCAAAGGCATACAGGATGCTTTCTCACAATTAACAAGACCCATTAACCAGAAATCATGACCGTTAATTGTGATAATCAGAATATACCTCTCAGATGGATTTTCTGTCATGATGGGTTGATGACCTGTTCAAAGTTGTTGGGGATCCCACATTGGTTGTGGATGGGATTTGTGGTCGGTTTATAAGTGTAAGGGAATGCCTTACCTCTTGAACTAGCTTTTGGGGTTGAGAAGGCCCAACACCACCCAACAAAAGTAACTCCCATCATTTCAATGCAAGTCTTAGGGTTTAATAAACACAAGCCACAACTTTGCGTGCGTGTGTGAATACTCAAGTGCAGTTCTGGTAACATTTCATCTTACCTTGTTATAGCTCCAAGTCTCCTGGCCAGAGGGAGTAGTGAAGGATAATGGGTGATCACTGCAGAAAGCTACATGAGCATTTGATAGGTAAAGAGTTCCAACGACTGGTCCGGTCGATGTGGATAGGCAACAGGAAAATGTCCTCTTCAGCTTTTCATTCAGATAAGTGGTGAAAGTCTGCTTGTACAGAGACTCGAATTCACCTTGTAATCATCTGTTTCTTATCTTCTTATATAGTTTTGACCCCTCAATATTGTTGTTCTATAGACGATAAATCTCTCTCTCTCTCTCTCTCTCTCTTTTAATTATCTACTTATAGAAGACAAATCTTTCTTTGACAAACAGGTCTCTCTCTCTCTTTTAATCACCTACTTATAGAGGACAAATCTCGGACAAACAGGTAACCTCTTTCTCTCTCTCTCTCTCTCTCTCTCTCTCTCTCTCGAAGTGTGTGTGTTTGTCTAGCTTTTTCAATTATTTTTGCTTTTTTGGAATTGCAGACCATATTGACATTCTCAGGGTATTTGATTAAGGATTATCTCATCAAGAACAATTAGAAACGATTTTCAACTATTAGGTATATAATTATTTTCTACTTTGATTTTTCTTTTTTATTCTTCATTAAACTTCTTAGTTTTTTTAGTCTAATGGATAAGATCTTGGTATACCTTTCTCTAATAAATTGAAGCATAGGATAAGGTTAACATTCTAACTGTATTAGAAACAACTACCACATGAAAGGTCATTTAATATTTTTGTGGAAAAATGTTGGACCTATAATATTTTTGTCTTTGCAATCCTAGCTCATTTGTAATAGGCAAATGACGTAGTTACCCAATTGGGATCTGAGCTGCATTATCAGCCCAATTGAGATCTGTGTGTGTGTTTATGTGACTGTTCCAACTCAACCTTCCCAAGTTCTCTGAATTTCCGAATTGATATTGAATTCTGGCATGTGTGCAGTTTCTCTTTGTCAGGATGCTTCAACAACTCATTTTGCTTTTTATATCTTGCAAGTAGTTGGTAGTATAAAGGCTTCAAATGATATCCATTTCAACATGTACACATGTTACTCATGTTGAAGGTATTTTAATCTGGTAATGCAGAATTGCAGATACACAATGCATTTCTTCTCAAATATTCCCATCAGGTTTCAGAGGTAAATATTTAACCAGAGCAATGAGGTGGAGGAAAGCTAAGAAGTAGGCAGATATATGTTCTATCTTAGTAGCTCATTGATTATATGTCACTGATTAATACTAAAGGGAAGCTAGCCTTCTTATCAACTGCAAATAGGTGAGCTAATTTCTTATTGCATATATACTGTTTTAAATTTCAACAACCACAGATAAATTGAACCATTTGATTTTTTGCATATTTGGTATTGTTCCTGCATTTTTAGACGATTTTTAAGCTTTTAAATTTGGTTTTTTCAGTTATTGCTTTTAGGGGATTTCTGCAGAATTTTATTTGGGCTCGGCAAAAATCTTTTTCGATTTTTCATGTCTTCCTCTTCTGTTTCAGTCACTCTTTTAATTTAAGCTGTCAGTTACATTTTAACTCTTCTAATTTATTGCCTTCAAATTTATCAGTCGTTCCCTCTTTCCGTTACTCTTTTTGAAAATATTGGCATCTAATTTTGTTATTTGTTTTTGACCTCTCAATATTGTTGATCTATAGAGGACAAATCTCTGACAAGCAGGTATCTCTCTCTCTCTCTCTCTCTCATGACATCTTTATAGAGGTGAAGCAGAATACATCACCACTGAAACTTAGTCCTTATTTTCCAGTTTTTGTCATGCAGTCTTCAAGTGTATGGATTATATAGTATTTATATGTGTCAAGATGCCTTGATGGATTTTCAAATGGCCTAATTATTCTGACTTTTGTCAATGTCCATGTGGAACTGATATTCTATCATCCATTTGTTTTCTTCTTCTTTTTTCTTTCTTTTTTAAATCCCATGGGAGTATGAGCTTTTCTATATTTTTATTAGTGAATGTAATTGGTTTGGTTTAATAAATGATCTAAAACTAGGCCAACATAATAATAACCTGTCTTTAGTGATTCTTTTACTAAAACCTTCTTAATCTAGTCAAATAATACCTACCTGCAGTCATATTCTTATAAGTCGTTTTGCTTCTCTCTCTCTCTCTCTCTCTCTCTCTCTCTCTCTCTCAATGTTTGTTTCTTCGATCTTTCTTTTTAATTCTATCTTTATATAGCTTTTGTGAGGTGTTTCTTTAAAACACACTTTTTTGATTTTGATCATATTGATAGATATAACCAGTTTTAAATTCTGTCAACTCGAAACTAATGAAGAGGGTATCTTTGTACTTGCTTGATTGGCTTGACGCCATATTTGACAGCTAAATGATGGACTGCGACCTTGGGATCAAGACCAGGAATTTTCTTGTAGCTCCAAGCAAATACATCCTTGAATTCAAGGAGGAGATCGAAGTAAGCATTTTCTTCTTCTGGTGTCAAAAAAAGCGCTAACAAAGATTGGCCTTGGCTCTTCAGGAGTGCCTAAGTTTAGTTCTTTTAGCTCATCAACTGTAGCTTGTCTGCCCTCCTCGAATGTGGGTGGAGCTTCTGTGGAAGCGGCCTCGTTATCGATTTCTTCTACTGTTACATGATAAGCTAAGGTAATATCTTCCTGATTCATGGAATCTCGATCATTTTCATTTGAGCTTTGGTAAGTGTACACCTTTTGACTTTCAATGTTTCTCCATTTGTCACGATCAAGGATGACTTTCTCTTCATTCGTGACGGAATGATGCTACAGTGTCACATCCTAAACCTGAAAATCTCAACGAAGTCTCCAAATTTAAGTTGTAACTCTCACCCCATATCCCTATAGGAGTGAAAAATAATAATCAAAACATAAGCGGAAGTAAAATCAATAGTTTTATTAAATACTTAAGTAAAAATTACAAATCTGGTCTTTATAACAACAAATTGAATGAAATCTACATCTAATTCTAATACATGAACCCTATCAACTAATCTTTGATTTCTATTCCCTTTTCCAAAGCTCTCATTTCGTATGCTAGCCTTCAATCCTGAAAAATATAAATCAACAAACATAAGCTGAAAAGCCCGGATGAGTAATCCTTCAATGCAAGGTATTTACTCATATCCCAATGTTATGAGATACAAACAATGAGATAGAACTTAGTAGTATAATCTGTAAAATATATGAATAATGATGGTTATGAACAAAAATCAAGCAATATGTTATTCTCTCCCAATCTCACAATAGTATATGAAATAATAGTCAATATCAAGAGTCCAAACCTACTTCTATATGCAAATCAGATCAAGTGTATCATACACAAGATGCTCACAATAGTATCAACAATATGTAATGCAAGTGTGCTGTTAGGTATGCAAATATAGTAAGTTCTCACATGATCGATCACTCCTTGAGCAAGATGTCTTCTCGAACCATCCCCCCATACGGAGTCATTCTCAAAGATAAGATATTCCATGTGTACATCATGGTTTTAAGGGGCTTCGACCTAGAGGGCACAATTCTCCCACTTATTTGTGATCAAGGGAAAATATCCAAGGTTTCACAAATTTGAACTATCCTCAAGGAATCATACATATTTAACAACCAACAGAAAAGTATCATAATTCGGATATTGGGCATCACCTTGTGAACTGTCCTTCACTTTTCATCTTTTCACAAGGTATGATTCCTTGTGGAACATATCCCTCACCTTAGGAGAAAACAATATAGTCCACTCATAGGACAGCAATGGTAAATAGATAGTCAAATAGTCTCTTGTTCCCATGGTTATTTTAGGGTACTAGACAAAGCCATCTCAATAAGGTAGTCGTATGCAACTCATAGATTCAGGTCCTTTAGTTATCACAAACAATGATTCATAGGCATATATTCAAAACAGTAAACACATGAGCACACTCTCAAGATTCTACACTAATAGGGCATATCAGTCCATGATATCACATACTAAGTAAGAATACTCACTTGAGCATAACAGTCATGATAGGATCAATATAACTAGGCATAGGCATCAGTAGTAAGGCATTACAATTTAAGTAATTTGACAAAATAAGGCACTAGGTAGCACAAAATCACACATATGGTCATAATTAATAGATATCAAGTTATTTAGCCAATTTCTGTACCTAGACATGCACAAAAATGAAGAATGGAACTATTAGAAAGGTTTTAGGTGTGATTCCTCATGTATTTAAAAATATCACATGTCTAAGCTAAGGTCTTAGTTGGGTAGAGTTTGGTTTGAAGGGTCATATTTTGTTAGGCATGTTTACAGAGTCTGTAAACATGGTAGATCAACTAGGTTATGTGTATTACAGGTGCTTAAAGTCTCAGAACTGAAAAGGATGTCATTGGGCTTTCGGCGAGGTGCTCGGTGTGCTTTCGGCGAGCTGAAAATGGTGAAGTGGTGCCAAACATCATGAAGTCTTGGGAACTGGTCCAGGGGGTTGTCAATAGGTCAGAACTAGTCCTAACTCCCATCACAGAAAGTGGCTCAGTTTGCCTTCGGCTCACCAAATGGGGATCGGCGTGCTCTTGGCGGGCCGAATGAGGTCGCTGAAGGGAAATCTAGGTCTTTTGGCTTTGGGATTTCTCCCAAAGGTCATCTACAACCCAGGGATGCTTCAAAATCAACTTTTAGATCTTTGGTTTGGATCCATGCAAAAGTACATAGGTTTCTTGGGCTTCAAGTCTATAATTTATGGGTTTTGGTCATCTTACATGTGCGTGCTTATATATAGAGAATTGATCAGTCATATTTCAGGGTTTTACTAATAGGATCATGGGAAAAGGGTTAGCACATTCAAACATGAACTTCCCCCATGTCACAACATTAAACTAAAAGTAAATACTCAAGAAATTAAAAGAAAACTCACCTTGATGCTGTAGAATTCTCCTAGGGTTGCTTCTTCTTTTTCCTTGGGGAATTCTGGGTTTCTTCTCTTACTCTAGGGGTTCTCCACGAAATTGAGTGTGTTGGTGTGTTTTGGTTCACTTAGTTACTTCCCTTTTATAGATTTGTAGAGAGAATGAAGTGTATTTTAGTAACTGTTGTTTTGGGAGATCTAGGTTTCTATTCTCTTTTAGGAATTTAAATTCTAAGTTGCTAATTGCCGTGTAAGGCTTCTAGAGTTCCTTTTAGGTTGTCTTAGGCTCTAATTAATCCAGTAACTATCTATTTAGTTTGATCTTACTAAAATCCTCCAGTTTCTATTTTGCTATTTAGGCCTGGTCAGCAAGTCAAGATTCCTGACCAAGTCAAACTGTTGACTTGTCCTGTTTTAATTATTTAAGGGGATTTCGAATTTAGCTAATTATAATATGGTTTTTTAGTTTAATTTAATTATTGGTTAATATTGTTAATTCATTGGTTTATAAATTAGGGGTTTTTACCAAATTACTATTTTACCCTTTTGTTTCAAATTAATTATTTAGGGATTTTTCAGGTTCTTACATACGTGCTTTTTCAGAATAACTTTCCTTGGACAAATTTTCATGTCTTGTCTGGTATTCACTCTTCTTTGTCTTGGAGAGTCAACGGAAAATGCTTTGATCATCTCCTCTTCCCGTGCTTGAACTTTGTGGGATTGGTTCTTGGGCTCCGATTCTGTCGAATGCAGAGACTCGTGGTGCAACTTCTCCAATCCGATCAAATACAAAAATTTGAGAATTCTTACTCTTCTTCCGATCGTCTTTGACAACTTTGACAGTGACATTCTATACAATTGCCTTCTTGATTGAAATCCGTACTGGTGGGGATGAAGTGTAGCCAATCCCTAATTTTGGAGTGATCACAACATGACCCTGCTTCCTTAATTTTTCTTGAGTTTTTGTTAGCCCATGTACTTTTTCTCCAGTAGCTTATGGTGAAAGTTTGCCTAAGGAGCTTGGATTTGAATGATCATAACCGGCTTTAGCGAGGAGTTTGTAGGCATTGGGGTCAAATCCCCATTTGCGCTTTTTAGGCAATGAACTTCCTTCCACTTCAGGACCTTCTAGGGGCTGGTCGAATCCTTTCAAAGGTGGTTTGTAGATGGTTGATGGATCTAACTTTGTAATCGAAAGCATTAAATCCTATGGAATACCAAGATTCATATTTCTACATGTGGCAAAAGGAGAATGCCCACCCTTCTGTCGTGAACGTGGTATGTAACAAAGTACAGGTTCTACTTTGTTGTCTTTTTGCGTAATAAAAAAAAAAAAAAAAACTCTTCTTATACATCAACCATTTGTTTCTTGCTGCCATCTGCCTTTTCTTTAAGAGACGCATCATTGGATCTTTGCAATTCTTTTTCCTTACCGTGATTTAGCTTCCTTGTTGATGGAATTGAAGTAGAGCGAACCTCTTCTATCAAATCAGCCTCTAAGTAGAACTTGGCATCGACAAAATGTGATTCAGCCTGAGAAAGGATTGTTATCTGCTACCACCTTTTTTTGGGTTCCATCCACAACAAATTTGAAGCACTAGTGCAAGGTGGACGGGACTACTCCATGGTCATGAAGTCAAGATCTTCCCAATAATATGTTGTAGGTTGTTCTCGCATCAATGATGTGAAAAATAGCACTTGTCTTGAATTCTTCTATCAGCAAGTCTAGTCTGATCATCCCAATAGCTCTTTGTCCCTTTGCTTGAATCCTTGGATCATGAGGCGACTTTTACTAAGCTCATCGGTCGAAATGCCTAGACGTTTCATTGTCTTTATTGGCATGATATTGACAGCAGATCCACAGTCCAAGAGAATTCTGTTCACTTTTTGCTCGCCAAAATACCCAGAAATGTAAAGAGGACGATTATGAGGTTAGGAGCCTAACAACAAGTCATCATCAGAGAAAGTGATCGTTGACATGCATGACACATACAGTTTGGTGGCCTTTAAAGTTCGCTTTAACTTGACGAACTTCTTCCAAATATTCTTGCGGATTTGAGAGCATAGTAACTAAGGCAGTATGCAACCTTGTTGAAAATTAAAGTGCATCACAGAGATTAAAAGAGACTGGGATATTTTTTAGCATTCTCAGAACATCATCCTTGGTCATCTCCTCATGATATTGTCTAGTACATGCAGTGGTGAATTACTCTTTCTCCTCATCATCTGATGATTGGATTTCCTCGTGACATGACACTGTATGTACATCAACACAGAGTTTCTCTAACAACTTCTTTGGCAATAACTCCATTAAAGTAATAGGCACCCGAGGAATTTGTTCAAATATTTCTCCATTTGGTGGTGATAAGTTTTTGGATGCTTTTGTCTTTTTTATTGACTTCCTTATCTTTGATTTGGAAACCTCTCCCTTCATCTTCCGATACCTCTTGTGTTGAGTTGTTTGAGGTTTAGGTATGTACTGCTTGCACCGTTTTCGAAAAGTGACAAGAGTCCATCATTCACTATCCAGATCTGATGTCTTAGGTTCCACGCCCTCGGTTAATGAGACAAGATCTTTCTGGCATACAATAGTAGGAGAATTGAGAGCTCGCTAGGTTGGCAAAACAATAGGGTCAAAAGATTAGAATGTTATAGTGACTAAATTTGATGTTGCCACTTCTTCGATATCAAGGACAATTTTTCCTTGAGAACGAGATTTAAAATCTTCACTTTCAGAACAAAACACTTCTGAATTGGATGGCTCACCACCCTGTGGTACTTGCAGTAATTTGGACCATCTACTCAACCAGCCTACTCAGGACGTTTTGACTCCAGTAGCTTGATCAATTTCAACTTCAAGAGTTGCTCAAACATCTTCGGCATATCTGAATCAAGAAAGGGATATTGTTTCTCATGTAGCTCTTTCAATGTGGCACTATTCTTTCCTTTATCTTGAGAAGATACATGCTTTTGTTTTTTCCTTTTGTGACTTGGCTGAGATTTTTACTAGGGCAACATTTATCGCCATGGACTCCTTACCATTGCCTAGCTTGACAGAAGGCTTACCTGCTTTGCGATTCTCCTGTGAATCATTATTCTTGCGTGATTCGTGGATTGGGATATTTGAACCCCCGTTGGCTCTTATGCTAAGTTCCATGTCGTGTGCACGTGTAGCAAGTTCTTTGAAGGTTCTTGGTTTTATCCCTTGGATGATATATCAGAATCTCCAGTGCATTCCTTGAGTACACATCTCAATTGTGGATGCCTCAAATAGCCCATCTTTGCAGTTAGCGCTTAGATTTCTCCACATGTTGATGTAGTCTATCACAAGTTTTTCTTTCAATTGTCGGGAATTGGTAAGTGCAGTCATGTTAACGGTTCACCGAGTGCTGTAGAAGCGGTTGATGAATTCTCTCTCAATCTACTCCCAACTTGTAATAACCCAAACAAAATAATAGCGTTAATGTGTAAATAACAGAAAATTAAGAGTTAATTAAAATTTTAGTAAACGGCTGTCATGTTTGACTTTTGACAGATTATGATTGGTGGGTTGTACAATAGGAAACTAAGTACATCACACACGATCATAACCCCTTAAATTATGACATGTGGCTAGGATCTTATAGGAACTTTCAATATTTAATTAATGACTGAGATTTAAAATAAGGAATTAGAAACAGTTCTCTACAAACTGGAATAGCAACTAAAGTTAGGATTCTAAAACAAGAATTAGAAAGAAACCAATTAAGGATGAAATATTGATCTAAGGGCCGAGATTCAAATAAACTAATCTAAGGGTATGAATTAGAGTTTCTAAATTCTAGATTAGTAAGTTCATGAGAGCCTATATAAACACAAGACCTTGGAATATGGATTCATTG
This sequence comes from Pachysandra terminalis, assembly GCA_031762675.1. Classification (NCBI taxonomy): domain Eukaryota; kingdom Viridiplantae; phylum Streptophyta; class Magnoliopsida; order Buxales; family Buxaceae; genus Pachysandra; species Pachysandra terminalis. The sequence goes on from JAUPMG010250643.1 coordinate 13,776, forward strand.
CTTGGAGAAGAAGAAGAAGATGATGAAGAAGAAGAGGAAGAAGGTGTGATTCACAACACCAATCATCAAATCAAGGTAAGTATTCAAGTAAAACTCTATTTTTGATTTAAAGAAGAGTACAAGCTATATTCTTTGAGTATGAAGTATCAATTAGTTATGTTACTGATTTTTCAACTAAATTTTGGGTTTTAATATCAAGATATGGTAAGTATAATTAAAATTAAGTGTTGTATAGTATTATGAATGGGTTTTGTGCGGAATTATATATTATATAAAGTTGTTTAATCATGTTTTATGTTAGAAGATCGAAGAAAAGCAAAAATATAAGGTTTGATGAAGTTCGCGAGGTTCGACAGCTTACTTGGCTTGCCAAAAGTATGCCAAGGCAATATTAATGGAATTTAGGCCCCTGGACAAGCTGCCAAAGGCAACTCAGCATGTCGAAGAGTGTGCCAAGGGCCACAGTAGGAATTTTTGGTTTCTGGACAATCTACCGAAGGAGAGACTCGGCATGCCGAAGAGCATACCCTTATGACCCTAGGGAATTGACTTAGAACCCAGGAGGAGCTTGGCAGCCTTCTCGGCTTGCCGAAGAGGCTACCGAATCAGACCGTAGGACAGCTCAGCAGACCAAGGGGAGACCCTCGGCATGCCGAGATTAACCAACATGGTTCGTTTGACTTGAAATTTTGTGTACATACCAAAATTGACTAATTAGGACTATTTATGATGTTGAAAATTGAAATCTATGATCTATTTGAATTTATGACATATTTGGATGAATTTATGATGTTTACTAAACATGTAATATTTTGAATTGGATTCATATTGCTTTTAAATTCATTACTACCATGATATTTAGTTCATATTACACCCTGCATGTACACATACTTTTATTGATTAGTTAATGCGAAAATCTCATTTGCACATAATTGACCTTTTTAGCTTCATGACCTTGAATTGGGTCTGAATGCCTTAACCTTGACTTGATTCCATACTTCTGAAATTCATGATAATCATGAGAGTGTTATGATCTAAAAATCATAATAGATGAGGAATTTATATTTTTATGTGTTGAGGGACTAGCTATCCTAATATACCAACTACTTGTCCTATAGACAATGAAGGAGTGAGTCCTATAGACAATGAATGAGTGAACATTTGTTGGTTGTTTTAATAAGTATGATTCCCTGAGGAGATTTCACAAGAGACTATTTGAATCTTTCTCTCTCAATGAAGAGGAGAAAGATGGTGTCAAGTTGAAGGAAGGCATTGATAGGTTTGCTAAAGAAGAGTGTAAAAGAAGTTTGGTGGGGAAGATACTATCAGACAAGTCCTACAACGTTTCGGCAGCAAAGGAAACGATATCAAAAGCATGGAACTTAGGCAAAAAGCTGAAAACTGTGGAACTGGCAGAAAATCTGTATATGTTCAAGTTTCCAAATGAGTTTGATCTCAAAAAAACGCTGCACAATGGTCCATGGAATTTCATGAATTACCCAATTCTTCTTAAGAGAATAACAGTCAATATGAGCATTCTCAATACTTCCTTTGATGAGTTTTCCATCTGGATACAGGTTTTTGGAGTGCCTTTCGCAAATATCACTCACAAAATGGGTTTTGTAATCGGAAACAAGATTGGTAGATGCGTGGACGTAAAGATGCCAGAAGGAGGGGTGGTAGGAGGTAAGTTCCTTCGTGTAAAGGTTTGTCTTCCAGTTCAAAAACCCCTGTTGAGAGGAACCATTTTAAAAGATAACAATAAGGACATTAAGGTGCTTTTTAAGTATGAGAGAATGCCCCTACTGTGGATGTATTGTTCACTCAGAGAAAAACTATCTCCAAAGATTTGAGGCAGAGAAGAAGGGCATGTCAACATTGAACAAGTATGGACAATGGATGAGAGTTGTTACTAATAAACCAAAAGGTGGAGGAGGAAGCAAGGTGCCAAGCAGAATAATCGAAAAACGACTCAGAATCAAGGTTTGGAGATGACAACAATGGAGGCTGCAATGGACGAGCAGTTGCAGGAAGATGGTCAACATCTGGACTTGGGTAATGTATGTCGATCAACGGTCCTCAAAGGAGCTCAAAAAAGGCAAGGATACTAGAGAAGGAATTTTGAACTGTAGCGAAGAGGGGTTTTCGATTGCTTCGGATGAGATTTCGCTAGAATCAATGGATCTTCTAAGCAACAATAATGGAAAGTCATGGGAAAAAATGGAAGGTTGTTGTAACTGACGATTTGGAAAATCAAAATCTTTTCCCCGAGAGGATGGATTGCAAGACTCAATGGATACAGATCATATCGATGGGGACGACCCAAGGCGTGAAGTATACCCGAACAAGGTACCGACTAATGAGAAAGATTCTGAAGAATCGTGCCATCTCTATCTAAGTAATCAAGGTGGGTCTCCAACCAATCATACTTTTTTTTTTTTTGATAATCTCCAACCAATCATACAATAGTAGAGAAGTCTGAACAAAAACAGAGCAAGAAGTGGAAAAGATTGGATAGAGACAACCAGAAAAATTCAAAACCGTCAACAAGTGTTAAAGCTCTAGGAGAAGGAAACAAGAGACTGCAAGAAAGTGGGGAGGATGCAGTTGGGGATGCTAAATGGAAGAGCCATTGCAACAGACTCAATAAAGCTCAACTGGAGGACTCGGTATGTTATGACTTTGAAGTTCTATTCACAGATAACAGGGGTGGGGAGACTGTACCAGAACAGTCCCACCCCCAGCAATGTTAGGCCTGAGTTGGAACTGTTAGGGGATTGGGAACCCCCTGACACTCAAAACCTTACATGAGCTTTGTAAGGAATTTGTTCCCGACTTTGTTTTCTTGATGGAAACAAAGATAAAATATAGGAAGGTGGACAGATACAAAAGGAGATGGGGCTTCTAGAATTGTTGTGGTGTCGACTCTGAAGGGGTCGGTGGTGGTTTATGTATGCTATGAAAGAACTCAATGAATCTGAAGATTATATCTTGCTCAAAATTTTTTGTAGATGCTATGGTTTGCAATGAAGATGGAGCAGATTGGAGGTGTTAATTGGGGTTTATGGGGATCCAGATGACAATCAAAGAAGTAACTGGGATTTTCTAAGGAAGGTGGCACAAGGGACAGAAATTCCATGGATTATTTTTGGGAACTTTAATGATTTATTGTCTAATGAGGAAAAATTAGGAGGTATCAGAAGGGGAGAATGGCAAATGAGAAATTTTCGTAATATGGTGGATGATTGTAAACTGATGGATCTTGGTTTCTCTGGATATTCCTTTACATGGTTGAATAAGAAGCCGGATTCAGGTAACGTCCAAGAAAGATTAGATAGAGTGTTTACAAATTCTGAAGGTAGAAGGAGGTTTACAGAGGCATTTGTGACACATCTTCTTCCTATTTCATCTGATCATAGCTCATTATCAATCAATTTGGATGCCCATCACAGATTTCGGAAGAAGAGATTCCGCTTTGAACCTATGTGGCTGAATAACGAAGAATGCGGTGGTATTGTTGATAAATCTTGGGCGAATTATGAAAGAGGATCATGCATGATCAGGACCTTAGGTAAAATTAATAACTGCAGGAAGCATTTAAAGGAGTGGAACAAGGAGAGATTCGGCAATGTTCAAGAGAACATTAAGAAATTAAAGCAGAAGTTGTTGCATCTCCAAAATTTGCAGGATACCACCCAAGTTAAAGAAGAAGAACTTCGGCTGTCAAAGGAGTTGAAAGAAATGCTTCTAAATGAAGAAATTCTCTGGAAACAAAGAGCTAGAGTGGACTGGTTAAAGATGGAGATAGAAAGATGGCTTTTTTTCATGCTAAGACCACTCAGAGGAGAAGCAGCCAAGCAGGAACCTGATCAAAGGAATTTTTTATAATAATTGAGTATGGGTAACTGAAAGCAAGGATATAATGGGGGTGATGGAACAATATTTTCAAGATATCTTTAATATGACCCAACCAAGGATGCAAGAATCCGTGTTTAGAAGTGTTAAGACAAGGGTAACTCAGGAAATGAATAATGCTCTTTTGCAGGCTCCTTCTGAGGAAGAGGTTCATCATACTCTATTTCAAATGCACCCTAACAAGGCTCCTGGTCCAGATGGTATGTCCCCTCTCTTTTTCCAAAGATTTTGGCATATTGTTGGAAAGGACATTGTCAAAGTTGTCTCCAGTTTTTTTCATAATGGGTCCATGCTTCAAAAGATTAACTTTACTCACTTGTTGCTAATCCCCAAAACCAAAGCTCCTACAGACATGACCCAACTTAGACCTATTAGCCTTTGTAATGTAATTTACAAAATTATAGCTAAGACATTGGCTGATAGGCTTAAGTTAGTTCTTCAAGATATTATTATTCCATATCAGAGTGCTTTTGTTCCAGGTAGACACATCACTTATAATGTTATGGCTACTCATGAACTTGTGCACTTCATCAACAAAAAGAAAAAAAGGGAAAGATTCTTTCGTGGCTCTTGAGCTAGATATGAGTAAGGTGGAATGGTCCTTTTTGGAGGGTATGATGCAAGCGTTGGGATTTGAAGAGAAGTGGATTAAACTCATTATGGAATGTGTGTCCACTGTTTCATATTCCATTCTTCTTGATGGGAATGAAAGTAGAAAGATTCAACCTAGACGAGGCTTACATCAAGGAGATCCATTGTCACCATACTTGTTCTTGATTTGTGCGGAAGGACTTTCTAGACTTCTTTTTAAAGTAGAGGAAGAAGGAAAGACATGGAATCAAGATCGGTCGTTACTGTTCATTGGTTTTTCATTTATTTTTTGCAGATGATAGCTTAATCTTTGCCAAAGCAAATATGGAGGTATGCCGGAATCTCCTGGAGATTTTCCTGATTTATGAAAATGCATCAGGACAACAAATTAACTATTCAAAGTCAGCCATACTATTCAGCAAAAATTCAGCAACTTCTTGTAGAAGGGAGATATCCTCAATAATGAAAGCTAGATATTTTTCCGATGAAGATAAATATTTAGGTGTTCCCGCTTGCTTCAATGGGTCAAAGAAGGATATATTTTCTCACATAAGAGAGAGAGAGAGAGTCTGGAAAAAATTTAAGGGGTAGAAAGAAGGTTTACTCTCTACAGCAGACAAAGAAATTCTAATCAAAGCTGTGGCGACATCAATTCCCACGTATTCTATGTCTTGTTTTAAGTTGCCGAAATCATTATTCAATGAGATAAATAGTATGGTAAACAAATTCTGGTGGCGTCAACAAGAAGAAGAAAGGCATATTCATTGGTGAGTTGGAAGAAGATGTGTAGAAGTAAGATTGATGGGGGTATTGGGTTAAAGGAACTGATATCTTTCAATAATGCGATGCTAGCCAAACAAGGATGGAAACTTATAACTAACAGCTCTTCTTTGGCCTCTATGATCATGAAAGGTAGATATTATCCACAAGGAGATTTTTTGAATGCTAAGTTAGGAAGCAACCCTTCTTGGGGCTGGAGAAGCATATTAGAAGGTAGAGAGGTCCTTAAACAGGGAATACGATGGAGAGTGGGGAAGGGTGCATCGATTAAAATATGAAGTGACTCATGGATACCCCAACCCTTTTCTTTTAGGCCGATAAGTACAAAACCAACACCTTGTCTTTTTGAGAAGGTGGAGGAACTTTTCGACCCCATACGAAATGTTGGAGGACAGATCAAGTGCAGCAGTTGTTTAATCAGATTGATGTGGAGAGGATTCTGGCAATACCAATTAGCAAATTTGGAAATGAGGATAGAGTTATATGGCACTACTCATCAGACGGAAGATTCTCGGTGAGATCAGCGTACAAATCAGCATCTAGATGTTTGATTGATTCCAATACCACTTCAGCTTCTGAATCCTCTATGAGATCAAATTCAAAAAATATTTGGCAGGTTATATGGAGCATCAAGAGCCTCCCTAAAATAAATCTATTCCTTGGGAGATGTTGCATGAATGCACTAGCGGTGATGGCCAACTTATTCAAAAAGAAACTATGTCCTCCAACATGTCCTAGATGTGGAGGTGAGAATGAAACAATTATGCATCTTCTTAGAGATTGTGAACACAGTAGAAGAATATGGTTTATATCTCCATTGGGAATGAGAGTGGAGCAAATACCTAGAGATTCAATTAATCATTGGATCAGGAATTGTCTGAAATTCAGATGGACAAAACCTTTCATAAACCAAGAGGCGATGGGAGGGAGAGAACAATTCAGGGCAACTGGTTGCACCCACAAGGGAGATTACTCAAGTTTAATTATGTTGCGGCATGGGACAAGGAAACCAAAAAAGGGAACTGTTGGAGGGCTAATCCGTGGTAGGTGGGGAAATTTTATTGCGGGATTTTGTCTACCGTTTGGTTATATGGAGAGTGCTCTCATGTGTGAAGCTGTAGCAACGAGGGAAGTAGCGTTCTTTGCTCTTAATCATAGATTTAAACGAATCATTGAAGGACTCTCTCGTGCTGTAGACAAATGCTCTATCCATTCACGGTCTCACATAGCAAGAACTGGTAATCAAGCAGCCCATACCTTAGCTAGGAGAGCCACTTAATTACAAAGGGCTTTGTGTTGGTTTAATAATATCCCTTCTTGGCTTGTGAAGTGTATTACCTCTGATAAACAGGATCTCTGTTGTATCTAGAATTCTTATTCGTAATGAATTCCAATTTCATTTATAAAAAAAAAAATAACTAAATAAAATAAGTGGGAGAATTGTGCCCTCTAGGTCGAAGCCCCTAGAAACTATGTTGCACACATAGAATATCTTATCTTTGAAAGTGGTCATATATGGGGGGATGGTTCGAGGAGACATCTTGTTCAAAGAAGGATTAATCCTGTAGGAACTTACATTATTAAAATACTATACAACATGCATTGCATATCATATTTTTTGTCTTAGATCACACTTGGTGATTATACATGCTAGGTGCACAACATTCATTGCATTCATTATTAAATTGAACTCATGCATGTTCAGCATATATCACATGATTTATTTGTTTATTTGATTATGGATTATCATATTTAGCATATATCATATTTTGTGATGTGTGAATGTTAATAAATATTTTTCTTTAAAAAAACTAAAATTTGATGAAATTTTAGTTTTTTTCTAGAAAATTGTGTATTATCATTCACATTAAAAAATTAGTTTTTTTGATCAAATTTTAGTTTGTTTCCTTAAAACTGTGTATTAACACACACATCAAAAAATTAATATTTTTTAATCAAATTTTGGTTTTTACCAGAAAACTGTATATTTCACACATTACAAAATTAATTTTTTGATCAAATTTTTTGTTTTACCTAGAAAATTGTGTATTAACATTCACACAAAATTTATTTTTTGATCAATTTTAGTTTTTGCCCAAACAATGTGTATTCACACATCACAAAATTTTTTTTTTTTTATCAAATTTTAGATTTTGCCCAGAAAACTGTGTAAGTTAATTAATTCACAAATCCCAAAATATATTTTTTATATCAAATTTTAATTGTTTTCCAGAAAATTGTGTATTTCACACATCAAAAAATTTATTCTTTTGATCAAATATAGTTATTTTTCCAGAAAATTGTGTATCAACAAAAATTCACACATCAAAAAAATTATTTTCTTATTCAAATTTTAATTTTTAACCAAAAAACTGTGTAAACATTCACACCTCACAAAATTTATTTTTTGATTAAATTTTAGTTTTTTCCTAGAAAACTGTGTATTAACAACATTCACACATTACAATATTAATTTTTTGATTAAATTTTAGTTTTTGTCAAGAAAACTATGTATTAACATTCACACATTACAAAATTAATTTTTTTTATCAAATTTTAGTTTTTAATTTTTGTCCAGAAAACTGTGTATAAATATTCACACCACAAAATTTAATTTTGATCATAATTTAGTTTTTGTCCAGAAAATTGTGTATCATTCACACATCAAATTTTAGTTTTTGTCCAGAAAACAGTAGATTAACATTCACACATCACAAAGTTTATTTTTTTTCATCAAATTTTAGTTTTTGTCCAAAAAACTGTGTACACACATCACAAAGATTATTTTTGTCATCAAATTTTAGTTTTTGTCAAGAAAACTATGTATTGCACTCACACATGACAAAGTTTATTTTTTTCATCAAATTTTAGTTTTTGTCCAAAAAACTGTGTACACACATCACAAAGATTATTTTTGTCAAGAAAACTATGTATTACACTCACACATGCCCCCCCTCCCTTGGGACTGGGCCACCCGCGCGCCCGGGCCTGCCTCCACCCGCCCTTGGA
>JAUPMG010250653.1:0-22070 GCA_031762675.1 Pachysandra terminalis
GGTTAAGCATAATGATAAAATACTCAAATTATGAATTATAAATTCAATAGCAATAATATTAAGAATTAAAACATCATTTCTAAACTACATCAAAGACTTAGTAATAAAAATTAGTTCATGATAGAACTAAGAACAAACATACTTTTCAAAAACAAATAAAAACAGAGCATAAAGAGAAGAAAAGAAAAGAATAAACTAATGATGATGCTCCCTTGCTCCAAGCTTTTCTCCACATCCCAACCTTTTGTTCCAATGTTCCCAGCTCTCCTTTTATAGAGCTCCATTTCGTCATCATCAGTTTGCAAAAGAATCCTTGAAGAAAATAGTAACTTTGCCTTCAAACAGGAAACTGCACACGTTTTCCTCATGTATCGCAAAGTGGACCTTCCAAACAATTGATTTAGCCTTCGACGTCTTCACAAAAGTTGTTGGTTTCCTTCTTGGCTTTCCAAAGCCACCAATAACCTTCTTCTTTGGATACAGTGAGTTATGGCCAACATAATGAGATCTGTTCAGTGCAATTATGGAAAGTTACTTTCCAAAATTCAAAATAGAAACTTCATTTTGGGTGGAGTAAGTCTTAACAAAAATTGAGCACAAAACAAGCTAGGGACTCTAGAAGCCTTGACTGGGTCTTGGTCAGGTCAGGTCGGGTTGGCTCAACTTTAATGATTTGAGTCGGGTCAGATCACATTTTCGGTTCTTGATCTAACTCGGGTCAAATTCTGTTTCCGGTTTTTGATCTGACCCGCTTGAGCTGAACTGATTTGAGTCTGATTGCCTTTGATCGGGGTGGTCTGACCCATTTGGACCTGAATTTGTCCCAAAAATGTCTCTGCATCAATAAATTAGGCATAATTAAGATAATTTAAAATAAAATACATAGATGAAGGAATTTGGCAATTTCTAAGTAAAATGGGGAATTAAATATGTGAAAATACCAGATAAGTCATGAAATTAATGTGATAAAATGTGGTATTTTCATGACTTATCAATAATCAATTAGGTTTTAAATTGGGCCCTAAAATTATGCAAGTTGGCTTAAAACCTATTCACCCCCCTCTAGGTATTCGCTACGTGCAATTCCACTTGGTATCAGAGCCTTGTGCTTGGATATTAGGTTTAACGAGCTTGAGTTGATCTGTAGAGAGGTCCAAATTTGAGTGACAATCCATCACTGGACCATCGTTCTTCGATGGGTCAAATTACGCCTATTGGAAAGCAAAAATGAAGATCTTTTTGTACTTAAGATAAGTAGGTCGTGGTCTCTTCCCACCAAAGTGGTTGAGTTGGATGGGATAAATAGACAAGTTGATCTTGACTTTGACAAATGGTATGATGCTGATAAAACGATGAGCTCGGCTGATTCTAAAGCTCTCAATGCAATCACATGTGCAACCTCTTCTAATCAGTATCAAAGAAGTTGCATGTACTTGAATGCTAAGAAAGTGTGGGACATCCTTGAGATGACCCATGAGGGGAATACCATAGTCAAGAAATCTAAACTCCAACTTCTCACCACCCGGTTTGAAAATATAAAAATGGACGAGGGTGAAAAGTTCATTGATTTCTATGCTAAGCACAATGACATAGTTACATCCATGTGGGGGTTAAGTGAACACGTTCCAAATTCTAAGATTAGTAAAAAAATTTGTAGATCCTTCCAGAAAGGTTCACGGCGAAGGTTACCTCCATTGAGGAGTGCAGGGATATCGACCTCCTAAACGTTGAAGAACTTGTAGGATCCCTTCAAACCTTCAGGTTACACTTTGAGACCTCTTCTAAAGGGAAGTATATTGTCTTAGCTTCTTCAAACTCACAAGAAAAAGAAGAAAAAAAACTAATGAGCATGTGAGCTTCGAAGAAGAGAACCTAGCCTTGTTGGCTAAAAGGTTTCTGAGTCACATCTCTAAAAGAAGAAAGAGTGTAATCAAGATGGGTAAATCTTTTGACATGCCCTACCCTAAATCCAATCAAAGGGAAGTGTCAAAAGAAACCCAGTTCTATACCTGTAAAGGGTATGGGCACATAGCTACGAGTTGCCCATCTACAAGTAAATCTAATAGTTGGGCAATGGCTAATAATACTTGGGAGGAATCATCCGAATCTGGTTGAAATGGCTAACACAGATAACGATGATGACTTAGCCATTTTGATGGCTAGAATTCCCAGGTATCCTTTAGAAGATTCTATTCCTATCATAAGATCTATTTAAGGGATTCCTTACGAGAAGACCACAAATGAGTTGTATGTTGCCATTGTTCAACAAGGCGACTTAGAGTTAGAAAATTCTATACCCGAAAACTCTAAGTTGTTATTTGAGTTTAGACAACTCCACATGTCCCCGGATGAGATGGGCCTTGACTTCCATAGTCAGATCCATGACACACTCGATTCCCTCTCTATGTTTGAGATGGGTGAGTCTCACCCCGCAGTCCTATCTCTAGTACTCATAGGACTGATTCCCATACTTCCGGTGATTCTGGGAACTTACATCTTACGTGTAGTCTTACTCGTGCACGGATTAACACCACCCTTTGGAAGAAAGGGAAAAATGTGATGTCATTTTTCATAGAAACTCCTTCCATAACCGTTGTATATAAATCTTTTAGAGAAGGTATTTCTAAGAAGAGGAGAACTAGGAGAAAGAATTATCCTAATGGAACTACATCCCTATCCCAAGTATGGACCACTAAAAATAGACAGACAAGCTTATCTGTCCATACTAGGGAAAGTAAGATGAACCCACCTAGTTGGTACCTAGATAAGGGGGCCTCCATGCACAAGACTGGAGATAGACCCTCCCGCGTTACCTTTGAACACTTCAAAGGAGGATCAGTGTCTTATGGGGATGGTAGTCAATCAAAAATCTCTGCTAGGGGATCAGTAAAATTTCCTAACATGCCTACCATTGTTGATGTCCTTTATGTAGAAGGTTTGAGACATAATCTTCTAAGTGTGTCACAGCTATGTGATATTGGACATACAGTGACCTTTAAGCATGGTAGTAGTGAGATTAATGATGAATCTGGAAAGATTGTCATGAAAGGTCTCAAAACTACTAACCACTGCTACATGATAAAGGAAGGGACATTAACATCTCCTTTTACCAGCCTCATGACTTCTACTCATGAAGGGGATGACATTCAAGATACATCTATTACTCCCTCAAGAAAACTAATTGAGTGTAACTACTATGGAACGAAGGGAAATCATACTATGCAATGCCTGTTGAAACTCTGTGGTCCTACTTTCTCCCAGAAATTCAAATTTGTGTAGAAAGAGACATTGGATGTGACTGAACCTTTTGATTGCACAGTTCCATTGATAAGGGTAAGTCTCCCTCTGTCTCTCAAGATCCCAACTCTACTGCCATTGACCTTAAACGTTCGAAGGAATTGTTCTCCTTGATTGATCAGATGAACAAAAACTTCACGTTAAAAAGGAAGCAGGTCTAGAAAGCCACCTAGACGTCCTTCAAATCCCACTTTGTTGGTCCCCAAGGAGTGATCTCCTCAGTGGGTATCACATTCAAAGGCGTTGGATTAATTGACCTATCATTTATGCCTGAGTTTGTGATACGCGGACTATCTATGTACATGCTATGATCATATTAATTTCTTATGTGCGCATATTTTGTTCGTTCTGCATGATTTTTGTATTTTAAATACTTTTACTATTACTTTTCACACTTCATCTTGTCTTGAAAACTTCTCAAAATTTTTGGAATCACATTTATGACTTTGTTTTTATTATCAACATTTTCCTGGGTTTTAATTGCCCGATCGACCAACCCCGCACGGGAATCACTTTTCCCACATGGGACATAGGCGTTAAAACCCTTGTACATTATATTTTTTTCTTGGTTTTTCCTCTTCCTCTCCTTAAGATTCTTCATTTTATCCTTGGGGTCTCATGATTTATTCCTAAAGCATTGCTCAAGGATCAATCAAGTAAGTATAGTTAGTTGTTTATTCTCTTTTCTTTTTGATTTAGCTTAGATCTGTAAATTTCTGTTTACTAATCTTAGATGATTCTTGTGTGTTTTTGTTTTTTATTTTGTTTAGATTTCCTAGTTTCCTTGTTTTTGTTTGGCTTTTTGTATCTTGTGTTCCCTAGTCCCGTTCTACTATATCTTTAAATTCAAGGGCTATGAAATCAATTCGTGGAGTGGTGTCCTTGTCGACTACTCCTGGCTCAATAGGATCCTTTGCATATCCTATTCCGCCTCTTGGTCGTGTCTTTGAATTGGACCATGTGCTTGCTGACAAACCTATTATTGTTGAGAGATGTATTACTACCTCTGATTTTACTGATCAAAGGATCATTGACATTCTAGCATCCATCGACAGGTCCAATATGTAATGACCTGAATAATTCCCAAAGAACTATAACTTGAGATATTAGGGTAGGATAGTAATCTAGTGATTAATCTCATTAATAAAATTAGGATTAGAACTCATAAAATTCTTAATCCTATAAGACACAATAGAAAACTCCTTAGATCACTAAAACTGATCAGGTTAGCCAGATAGTCCTAGAAAAAACAGAGTTAACTTGTTAACTGGACTTAGCCGATAAATAGGAAATAAAATCAATAAGCAAGATAATAATTAGTCTAAACAACTTAGAAGATTCATTTGAGGCCCCTAAGTGTGATCACTCCATCAATATTTATTTAGATGATTAATTTTGTAAAACAGAGCTAGAAACCCTATTTGGCCCCTATACTTGTTTTAAATCACAGCCTTGCCCTGAAGGTCTATAAATATAACTTAGGTATCATAAATCTCATTTGCTCATTTCTCTCTTGTGGAACTCATGGAGAAAAAGAAGAAGAAAATTCAAAATTCCCAGATGCACAACGGAACGACCTCGACGCGTCCCGACAACGCCCAAGATGAGTATGCCTTCAATGCATGAGTGTTTGTTTATATTCCAATGTTATGATATGAGGGGAAGATCACGTTGTTTGTATTCTTCTTTCCCTTATGAATCCGGTTTATGGGTTTAATGTTTTAGGAGTCCAAAACCCCGAAATCAACACACACTTATCATAAGGGAAAGAAGTGATCGCAGCCCGTATTCTCTAGATGAAGAGTGTTCCTAAGAGTGCTAAGAGACTCTACTTGAATCAGGTAAGTTGGGTAGGGATGATCATAGTTTTTGATTAAGATCAATGCCATGTTTTTAAATATAACGAATATATGATTTGTTGATTGATTGAATGATTACATCCTTGCTTGAATGCGTTTTGTGTGGTGTAATATGTTTTAAAGATGTTTCTAGAGGTTTAAATGTGATTACAAGTGATTTGGAGTGTATTAGAATGCCTAGATTTGAATTGCAAAACTCACAGAAAAACACAGAATAACCCAGATTTGCGCATATCGGCAGGCTTCGGTCCACCGATGCCTCTGCCGACAGAGAGTAGTTTTTAGGCAAAATTAGCTATACAGCAGGCTTTGGTCCACCGACTCCTTTGCCGAAGAAGACCAGACTTTACCGATAGGTTGGATCCACCGGCCACTCCACCGACAGAGATTGTTCTCTAGACCAATTTGGCTATTCAGCAGGCTTTGGTCCACCGACGCCTTTGCCGAACACCCAGTAGTTTGCACAATAAGTAATGAATTCATTAGGATGACTTGGATGGATGTTGTAGGACTTCGGCCAATGCTGTTGTTGATTTTTGGAAGCAAGACATGAAATGGTGTGTCAATCTTGGTGTTCCAATGTGTTAGTTGCCATCATTCCATCTTAGTTTATCCTTATTGTTGTAGACCTGTAGTAATCTAATGATTTGTGTACGGTCGTGATAACGTTGGAAGCGTGTGAACGTATGCAATCAGATTATCCGAGGGTATGGAACCTTGAATAGTTTCTATTGTAGGGCTTCATTTGATATCCACTTAATGCATTACATATCAGGTTGATGTCAAGTGGTAAGTAGACTGGGAGGTAGAAATCTATGGAGAAAAAACTGCGATGCATTCGGACTGGATTGGCTATATACCTTGTGGGGTGAAAGGGCCCACATAAACTAGGTTAGGATGCTTGGAAGCGCCTATACAAGTTCGCTACCCCTCGAGTATCATTCACTCGAACATTAGTCATATAGTATGGTAGCCTTCGTGCCATGGATTAGCGCCCGGAACGAAGAGGGGATTCCGGTAATTCCTTGGATACGTCCTAAAGTGGCTCTGTCGTTGGAAGTGTGTTATGAGGTGTGCTTACCATGAAACATTAATCTTAATTCATCTCATCTTGCATTCCTATCAGTGTTTGCGTATGTTGCTCATTGCATTCATTCTAGGTCATGTTCATGTGTTCATGTCATCTCATATCATCTCATAATCTATTCATATTGCATCTCTTTACATTGGCTTTATTATTGGATTTAATATCGGATTATTATGGTTCTAACCTTGTGATTGATTTCATGAGAGGATGGGTGAACATTCCTTTGCTTCTTATTGAGCAATCATAGGCTCACGCAACGTTTTATGTTGTAGGATGGAAAGAGGAAGGTCTGCTCTAATCGGAGTTACTGCGTGGATTGTCTTGCTGCTTTACTTGCTTACTTGCTATGTTTTCAGTTTATTGCCTTTCATTCCGGATGGAGTTAGGCTATTTAATTTGGTTTATGTAGTTAATGTATTCTGAGGATCCTTTGCACGTTTGAGTAGTTGGATTTGGATTTATTTTGTTTAGGCTCTACTGAGGCCAACTACTATTTTATTTATACTTTGAATTTGATATAGTTGTTAGCTTCCGAATTCTGATATATTAAATGAAAGTACATTATTACTTTTATTTGCGTTATGTTGTGGTAGCAATCCGCGGTTCAGTAGTGTATCCTGAAGTTGTTACCTTGAGATCCATGCATATTCTTCCTTGGGATTCGTGCATGGGATCTGAGGCGTGACAATTTTGGATGATTTGGCACCAAAACACCAATCTCAGCGCACCGAGAGTGCGCTAAGAACCCCGCCGAGAGGCTCCTTTGGTCCAATTTTAGATATTTAGTTATGGGCACGTGTAATATCCCTAATCTAGTTGTACTAGCATGTTATTCAGGGTGGTAGCCTTGTCTAGCTAAAAATGACCCCTCATACCAAAGGTTTAGCTTTTCTAGAATTAGCCCAACAGTATAAGATTCTTAGGAAACTCATGTGAACAGAACCAAAACCTTTCCGTCGGTAAATTTCCCTTGGTTTGTACATGTCTAGGTATAGAAATTGACACTTTAGATGTAATGTGATGTTTTACATATCCTTGTGAGTGTTAGTGTTGTTTCCTTTCCTTCATTCCTTTGATTTGCTTCTTTCATACAACACCTTTTCTGATGCTTGTACCAGTTGCACACACCCTTGCCTAATCCTTTATGCTAGATGTTCATATCTTGCCTATATTGGTTTTATCATGACTTTCATGCTTAGAGGGTTACTTATGCTTAGTATGAGATGTGGTGCATTATTGTGTTTTGTAGTGTAGAATCATGGGACTGTGCCCATGCGAATGTTGAATTGAATATATGTCTGTGAATCATCATTTGTTCCATTAATTACCAGACTTGAATACAATGAGTTGAATGCAGACCCTCCCCACCTTAATGGCTTGTCTAATACCCCATATGCTACCTTTGGGTTTAGACACATCCTCGAGGTGCTTGCCTTATTGACCTTGTTTTCCTATGAGAGGACCATGATGTTTTCACCCAAGCTGAGAGAGAACCCTTGGGGGTATTCCTCTACGGACTTGTGGTAAGATGATTCCCAAGGATCGGAACACTGATGCGGCTTGGAAGTTAGTGAATCATAGATATACCTATTGTTGGAATGTGAATAAGTATGATTCCCCGAGGGCCTACACACATTGGTGAAAACCTCAGAGTTTTACCCATGATCAAAAATAAGTGGGGGGGATTGTGCCTCCTTGGTTGAAAACTCATAAAACTAGTTGTACATAAAATAATCCTATCTCTCAGCCATGAATACGAGGATGAAGTTACATTGGTGGGACATCCTGGATAGTTGTATTGATATCATGAGGGAACTTACCTTATTTCACATGACCATACTGCACCACCCTTTGCACTGTGCACTGCATATTCTCTGTTGATATTATTTTAAGCATCAAGTGTATTACACACTTGATCTAATTTCCATATAGAATTAGGCATGTAGATACTATGTTGTGGAATCTTGATGTGATACTAAGTGAGGTTGGGCGAGAACAATACATTGTGTGATTTCTGTTGTTCCTGATATCACGACTTTATGCACAAATTCCTTTCTTATCATGTTTCATATATCTTATACACTTTTCTCATAATTTTGGGATATGAGTAAGTACCTTGTATTGAAGGATTACTTATCCGGGCTTCCCAGCTTATGTATATTGATTTTATATTTTCAGGTCTTGGAGTTTGGTCACGAAGAGAGAGCTTGGAAATGGGTACAGAAACCTAGATTAGTCGTAGAATTGTACTAGATTAGACCGTCCTTTCTTTTATCTGTAATATATTGGACTTTATGTTTATGTTACTTATATCTTACTAGAACTGTTAGTTTCTTCCACTTATGCTCTGACTATTGCTATCCGCTCCCAAAGCAATATGGGGTGAGGTTGCGAATAAAGCTCAAAAATTTTAGAATTGGGATTTTCTGGTTTTGTTCGTGACACAATATTCTCTTATGGGTTGGTCCTGCCTCTCCATACAATGTCAAGGAATATATCAGCCATATTTGATATTTTTTTTAGGTCCACCATAATTCATTGTTTCCTGGGATGGGCATCATGATAAGGTGACACCTAGTCTTATTACTTCTATCATAAGTGTGCCTTTATCTCCTAGTCTTGAGTCCTATGTAGACCTTGACTTAGTTCAGTTTAAATCGGCCGTCCAGGTTCTCTGTGGTTCCAATGTCCTCTTTAATTCTAACAAGTCATTAAATGTTGCATGTCTCAAACATGAATATAAGATTGTGCATAGCTTCTTAACTTCGAATGTTTATCCTAACAATGAGAAAATGTCTGTGCTATCACATTACATGATCACAGTTCTATCATGGGTTGTGACTAGAGTTCCCCTCTGCCTCCCTTCTCTTATCTGTCATATCATCATTTTATTCTTCTGTACCCTAGCTCGAGTGCATGTCCTTTCGGCTTTCTTCTAAATGAGTTGGGAAAAGTGGTTGGTATGGTGGATCCTCCTAATGTGGTTCTCATTTCCTCTATTCCCGTTTCTAAGGATTTATCTATCCATAATGAACCTAGATCACATAGATTTTCAGGCTGGGCAAGAGATTGCATCCAGTAATGAGGATGATGACGAAGACCATGAGGAACTGGAAGTTGATTCTTCTGATCAGTTAGGTCCTTCAGACCATGAATTACTGGAGTCCCTTGTTTCTAGTGTCGATGGACTTGATCGGAGGATGAATTCGATAGAGTGTTCAGTGCGCCAGTCCCATAGGATGCTATCGAATTTATCCCTGCAGTGTTGGTGCCTTCCAGTGTCTTCTTCCTCGAGCGACAATGAGTGATTGCATCTTATGATTAGTGGTCAGTTTGATGTGTTGGGTGTTCTTAATGTGATACTTTTTTGGGTTGTACTTGAGTTTTTAACATTATAATGTCATTGATGTATATTTTCCTTGTTTTGACTCTATTTGTACTCATGACATTTGATAGACCACACTTCACAGTATTATAGTATTTTTCCTTTATGGTTTATTTTGTGTTGCCCACATGTGTAGACTTGATTGCTTATTATGCTTATTGTTTATCTTGTCTACACATGGCCTTGGACGGACCTATGCACCATTCCTATCCTTATGGGGATCCTAGGCATGTATAGGCTTTGTATGTTTTGTATGATATACTTGTTATATAGCCTATACTTTCTTGAATTGACCATTGCTATTTATTGTATGGTCTTTGCGTGTTAATTTGCATTAAATGGCACTTGTGTATGCATTCGGAACTTGCATACTGTAGCTTATAGTTATATTTTCTACATGCTTGTTTCAATTTGTGTGAGTCTTATGCATATTTCTTATCTTGTTTAGACTTGCACAATGCATACACACGCGATCTAGCTCATCTTTTCCAAATCACACATATGCCCCCATTGGGACTTGGTCTTTAGGATTCCTAATGGGGGGTTTTACAAAACATATACACTGTGCTTTCAGTTAGATCATTGTATGTATCATGTTTGCACCATACATCTCGTATTGTATTGTATTGTATTGATTATCATTTGATGCAGGTCTCGAGGACACAAGAGGTTGTTATGGTTTTATTGACTATTGTATGGAACCAACCTCTACACCTCACCTTGTGTATACAATGACCTCACATATTGCTTGTGCTGAGTATACATAAGTTTGTGTTTGCCTTGGGTTGAGTTCATCCCTTTTCGGTTGGAGCGCCCCAAGCTTGCAAACACCTTGTGTTTGCCTTGGGTTGAGTTCATCCCTTTTGGAGTTGGAGTGCCCCAAGCTTGCAAACACATTGTGGTTGCTTTTGGTTTGATCTCATATGTTTAGATGGAGCCAAGGTTTGTTGAACTCATCCATGGAACTTGGAGCTCACAAGGCTGGTTAGAACAAATCTGGATGGATGGAGCCATGCTAGTTGAACTTATCTCATGTGATTGGAGTTACCAAGTTTGTTAGAACTCATATTTATAGATGGATCACACCAAAATGCAACACAATTGGGATTTCCCCCCAAATTTTTAAAGCTCTTTTTGTATTTTTTGAAAAAAAAGGGGGACATCTAGATACTCCACCCATGGTACATATCTGCTTGCAGACACTCTTATTTTATTTGCAGGTATGTCCAAGTATGGGAGAGTTTTTTCAAAAGCTGAGGGGGAGCACAAAGCTTTGTATTTTCTTTTAGTCTCTTTTATATCAGTTTTTGTCTATGAGTTGAATTGTAATTATTGTATATCTTTTTATTCAATGCATAGAAGTCTAGTATGTGTGTTGTGCTAGGATATGTGTTTTTCTCACAAATTGACAAAGAGGGGGGGGGGGGATTGTGAATGTCACAAGCTTTCTCCTAGACATTCTCCGGGTTGGTCAATGTTGTGACATAGTAATTGAGTGTCTGTAACCGAGTATATTGAAGATCAAGCAGTGCAGATTCAAGGAAGGCCATGCTACAACAAAGCATCTATCGGAATAGGTTCCCTATCCAATGGTATATACACACATGCACTAGGTAGCCCCTAGAAACATATTATTCATTGTATATTGACTTGTTCAAGGGAGCTTGGAGTACTCTTAACAGTTAAGGGGCACTCCACGGTTTTTGTCCATCTAGATGCAAGTTTGGATAGCCAAAGCTTTCCCACGGATCGTCAATACCATTCGTGGATGATCCTTGGGGAATTGTCCATCGAAATGATGAAATTAGGCATTCCCAAGGCACTGGTGGACCGACCTAGTAGTTCGGTCGACCGAAAAGGGTCACAGGTCAGTCTCCGACTGATCGGTCCCTGGTGTCGGTCGCATTACATATCATTACTGTTCTGTGCGATTTGCATGTGCCTGGTCAACCGACCAAGTGGTCCAGTCGACTGGTAGGAGCTTCTGATCGAATTCCAATTGACCGGATAGCTCATCGTTTGCTTAAAACGCTGGTGTGGTTTTGTAAGCCCTGAATGCTACCGGTTGACCAACAGAAATATTCGGTCAACCGACGGCTCGAAGGGTCGATCAGTTGGTGTTTCCATTTGACCGATTCATTTGAATTTTAAGTCAATGGATCCCACCGGCCAACTGGTGTATCGTATCGATCGACCGATGGATGCATGAAATGCCAATTCTATAAATAGCGTTGGGCGTTATTATTGCGCAAGACCTGCACAAAAATTCTCTCGAAGCCCAAGAATAGATCTGAGACCTTTTTGCTCTTCCTTAGGCTAAGGAATTCCTCTCCTTCAATCGTCTTCCCATTCATATGGAAATATCATTCTATGCCAATTGATTTGAACAAGAAGGATTGAGATCCAAGTCTTTACCCTTAGTTTTCATACATAAATTAGATCATCTCGCACACACACATTTAGGGTTGTAAGGCCCTTGTCTCCATTGTGCATTCAATGACGACATCCAAGGCAAAAAAGAGCGAGGATCGTGAGTGAGAAGATGGGGATTTGCACTCACACTATCGGACGGACTTCGATTTGGTATAATCATAAGAAGTAGTTCTATATTGTTTTAATTTAGATTAAAAACTATAACGGCTCAAGGTTTCCGTGAAAACCTTGATTGGTTGGAGGCTAGCCGTGAAACCTCCTGTTAGTTTGGAGGTAAGCCATTGAAACCTCATGTAGGCTTAGAGATTACTGTTAAATTATTCTATACGGTTTTGAGGTTAGCTGTAGTGAAGAAAACTTGCCATAGTGAAATCCTTGAGACCCACGGGTGGTATCTCAAGGGAGTCGAGTAGGCCAGGGTGTCGAACCACTATAAATCACATGTGTTAATTGGTTTAATTTAGCATTTATTTTCCATATATTTGTATGCATTGTAATCATCAAATGCAAGCTATTATTTTCAACTTCCCCATAATTGTTAAAACACATAACATAATCGATTAGGTTTTAAATTGGGCCCTAAAATTCTGCATATCAGCTTAAAACCCCTCTCTAGGTATTCTCTATTTACACTTTAAAAAGATTGCAATAAGTAAGGTTTATAAGTCTAACGGAAAGAAGAATAAATTATAAGGACAAATTTTTAGGGATATTTATATCAAAAATGCAAATAAAGAAAATATACTTGCGTGGATGTCTGTCGACGAGAACTCCAATCAGAAAAATAAATAAATAAAGAAAGAAAAAACAAAATAAAAAATAGAGAAGAAATCTGTAATCTTAAACAGGTATCACAAACCAATTGATCTAAACCCTAAAAAAGAAAATGGGTCGTGAACCTTACCCGAAGGTTCGCTGGCAAGAATTCCACTAAGAAAAATCACCCTTCTGAAGGTTTTGAATGGTGTACTAGAAGAACAGATTTTTATGGTGTGCAACGCCTTCGAATCTAAATCACGCTAAAAGAAAAAAAAAATTACAATTGTGTTGACGTTGTACCAGAGAAGAGAAATGGCAATAGGATCTTCCTCGACTGGATCAAGAACCAAGGGGTAGGTCTTCGATTTGGGGATCAGACGAACAACAAGAACATGGAGGTATTGGGCGAGAGGCCAATAAAGGGAAATAGAGGCTGAGAGAGAATTCCACGAAAGGGCAAGAGGCCGAGAAAGGGCTGACAGAGGGCGAGAGGCCGAGAGAGGGCTGAGGGCAAGGGAACAAAAGAGGATGACTGTCAACATCCCAAACTTAAGAGATCTCAAAGGAGTCCCTAAGAAGTCTGAAATATGATTCTCACCCCATTCCACATGGGAGTGGTTGTCAATACATTGCGAAATAGTTAAAATATAACTGAGATATTATTCAACAATAAAAGATAAGTTAAAACTCAACTTATTAAATCCAAGTCATAACCAAACATAGCAAAATGTAGCAACGGAAAGAAAATGAAATCCGTTAGTTTCATGCTCAACCGAACTCCTAAATAAAATATAGCCTAACAATGGATAATAATAATCCTTGACATGCAAGCCAACAAAAACGAGTGAAATCCCTAATATAAGATCTAATTAACTTCTTCGATAAAATCAGTAGCCTCGTCAAAACAGGGTTCCATCGCTTGGTCTCCATAGTCCAAGTCATCCTCCTCTAAAATTCCTAAAATTATGGTTCCTTGAAACCAAAGCTACACTTAGCCAGTAAATAAACAAGTCTAACAAAGTTTGTAATTGAAGTAGGGACAATGCCACTCCTCAATGGTAATCCATATACCTGTAAACATTAATAATGAGATGTATGGTGAGATAATAAGTAATATGTACTGATCATGTAAGTGAGCAATGATATGAGTATGCAATAAACCATGATACGTGTGATGTGAGAGATACGAGTGAATATGTAAGAGTACAATATGTTGAATATGCATGGGGATTTAAAGTATGCATGCTGTGCACCTATCATATGAAATCACTAAGTGCGATCTAACAAAAAATTCTAAGATGCAATGCAAATTAATTTACTATTTGGATGTTGATATATAAGGTCTCATAAGACCGATCCTTCCTTGAGTAAGATGTCTTCTCGAACCATCCCCCCATACAGGGCCATTCTCAAAGTTAAGATATTCCATGTGCCCATCATAGTTTTAAGGGGCTTCGACCTAGAGGACACAATTCCCCCACTTATTTGTGATCAAGGGCAATAATCCAAGGTTCCACCAATGTGAACTATCTTAAGGGAATCATACATATCAATAAGCAATACGAATCACTCCTTAGTAGTCCATAGGACCAAAATAGGTTTATTGGGATAGCTAGTCCCTCAACTCCAGAAATATATGCAATTCTCTTTACCTATTATGATTTTCAAATCATACTAAACTCTTTAATTGCCTAAAAATCTAGAAGTATGGATTCACAAGCAAAGGGTGTAGCCTTTAGACCAAATCCATGGTCATAAAGCATAATGATTTGCAAGTTAGAATGTGCTCATTAGCTAAGCATACAAACAATGCCGAAGGGTCTATAAAGAAGTAAGTATAATAATTATGCATGTTTGAGCAAAAGTAATATAAGATTCAAACTAATAAGATCAAAACAGATTAGTACACAAATATTCAAAGCAAATGGACAAATTTGGTCTTTTTCGGCAAGTCGAGGGGTCGCCGAGCAGGTCTCAGTGTGCCTTCGTTGGCCTTTCGGTGAGCCGAGGAGGTCGCCGAGGGGTTCAATTGGGTTTCTGGGTTTTTGGGTCATGTGTCAGACTGTTAGGCTCAGCGTGCTATTCGGCGAGCCAAGTGGGGTCTTGGTGAACAAACCAGGGGCTTAAAAAGTCTCTGCGGTCGCTCGACGTGCTTTCAGCCTGCCAAGTGGGATCTCAGTGACCAATCTAGGGGCATGATTTTCATACTTTGGGGATCGGCAAGCCGAAGGCACGGCGAGGGTTTTTTGGGCAGTTCGGCGAGCTGTTCAGCGCGCCGAGGAGGCTGCCGAACATCACGATTTGATCTGTTTGGCCTGTTTTTGTCTCTTATTCATCTCTAAAAATAAAAACTTGTTAAGTAACCCCCTTAACTTTGAATTCCGCACAAAACCCAATAAAAAAACATCAATAAACATAATTGAATTGATACTTACCATATCCTACCATTAATTTTGAAAACTTAAGTAGAAACCATTAAAATACTCCACACACAATGAAAGTAACTTTGAACTCCTATTAAAATTTTAAACCAAGTTATCCTTGAATATTTACCTTTATTTTGAAGGTTGGTGTAGAGAGTTACACCTCTTGATCTTCTTCTTCCTCTTCTACTTCTCCAAGTGATGAATCATCCTCCCAATGACTTGTGTTTATTAGTCACTTAGGAGCTCTAGGACTAGTAAATATGGACTCTAAATCTCAGCCATTGATTGGTTATTTTAAATCTCAGCCTTTAGATCAATTTTCCAGCCCATATTGGTTTATTCCTAATATGGTTTTGTTTTTATTTTAGTTTTAGAATCCTAGCTTTATTACTAACTTTATTTGTAGAGAACACTTACTACCTGCAAGCTTTTAAATCTGAGCCATTAATTGGAGATTGGAATCTCCTACAAGATCCAAACCACATGTTTAACTCTAGAAGTTATGATTGTGTGTGCTGTAGCTTAGTTTCCTAATTGTACAACCCACCAATCACAATTGATCAAAAGTCAAACAATATAGCGGTTACTAAAATTTTAAATTAACCCCTACTTTTCTATTATTTACACATTAATCCATTTATTTTGTTTGGGTTATTGCATCCTACCCTCCTTAAGAAAATGTTTTCCTCGAAATTCGCTTACCTTATACGAAGAGTTGCAAATACTTCTCCCTCATGTCAGCTTCAAGTTCTCATGTTGCTTTGGATGCTCCGTGATTATTTCATAGAACCTTCACCTTTGGTATCACCTTGTTATGAAGGCCTTGTTCCTTTCGATCCAAAATCTCTAAAAGTTCCTCTTCATTTGTTGCATTGTGATTGTTTGCCAACCAATCACACTTGTTGGATCTGGATGGTACTTCCTTAACATTGAGATGTGGAATACATCATGAACTAAGTCTAAACTAGACGGTAGTTGCAATCTGTAGGCCACTTCTCCAATCCGTTCTGTAATTTTGAAGGTTCAATGAATTGGGGTGCTAACTTATCCTTCTTACCAAATCTGAATACCCCCTTGGTTGGTGAAACATTGAGGAAAACACAATCTCCTACTTGAAATTTCAGCTTCCTTCTTCTCAATTCAGCGTACTTCTTTTATCGGTGTTGAGTCGTAGCGAGTCGGTCTCTAATGAGTTTGATCTTCTCCATTGTTTCGGCAACTAATTCCGGTCCTAAGGGAATGTGTTCATTCTCCTCATTCCAGCACAATGGTGATCTGCAAGGTCTCCAATATAGTGCTTCGAATGGTGCCATTCCGATGCTTGTTTGGTAACTGTTGTTGTAGGAAAACTCAATAAGTGCCATGTGTTTTTCCCAACTTCCCTTGAAGTCAAGAATAAAAGATCTGAGCAGATCTTCAAGTACTTGGTTAACTCTTTCCATTTGGCCGTCGGTTTGAGGGTGAAACGTTGTGCTGAAATTGAGTTGAGTTCCTAAAGCTTTTTGCAAACTCCCCCAAAATCTTGAAGTAAATTATGATCCCTGGTCTGAAATAATGGTGATAGGTACTCTATGCAATCGAATGATCTCCTTCACATACAATCTCGCCAATTCGTCCGTGTTCATTGAAGTCCTTGCCGGTATGAAGTGTGCTGATTTGGTTAGCCTGTCCACGATCACTCAAATCATGTCGTGGTTGTTGCGGGTCTTGGTTTGTCCCGTGATGAAGTCCATTGAGATGTGCTCCCACTTCCATTCTCCAATTGGTTGAGGTTGGAGTGTTCCGGCTAGATTTTGGTGTTCTGCTTTGACTTGTTGACAAACTACACACTGAGTCACGAACTCTTCAATGTCAACCTTCATTCATCTTCACTAGTAGCTGTGTCATAGATCATAGTACAACTTTGTTCTTCCAGGATAGATAGAATATCGGGAACGGTGAGCTTCTACTAGAATCTCTCTCTTCAGCTCGTCATCATGTGGTACACAAAGTCTTCCTTTCAAACGAATGCTTCCTTCTTCTTCCTTGGTCCAATCTAGTCATTCATCATCTTTAGCTAAGTCTTGCACCCATGGTTCCGTTGCTTGTAGTTCAACGATTCTGGTTTTGTGGAAGGTTTAGCAAGGAGGTTGCATAACCTCACCCCCTTGATCTGCTACACGATCGTCGAGGTTGAATTCAACAAGCTTCTCGTACATCCTCCAATCTTGAATCATCATGTTTGCTACAATGCTTCTAGGCTTCCAGTTAAGTGCGTCTACTACAATGTTTTCTTTGCCCGGATGGTATTGTAGTGATAAATTGTAGTCGTTGACCATCTCCATCCACCTTCGTTGTCATTTGTTCAGGTCCTTTTCTGAGAAAAGATACTTCAAGCTCTTGTGATCAGAAAATACTTCAAAGTTCTCTCCAAAGAGATGATGTCGCCAAATCTTCCCAACTCCAGATCGTGCGTAGGGTAGTTTCTTTCATGTGGTTTGAGTTGTCTTGAAGAGTAGGCTACAACTTTCCCTTCTTGCATCAAAACACAACCAAGTCCCGATAAGGATGCATCGGCATAGATCACGAACTTTACACCGCTTTGCGGAATGCTCAAAACGAGTGATGTTGTCAACTTCTCCTTAAGTGTTGCAAAGGCTTTTTGGCGTCGTCCCACATGAACTTAACATCCTTCCTTTTGATTTTGGTCAAAGGTACTGCAATGCAATAGAATTCTTCAATGAATCGACAGTAGTAACCCGCCAATCCAAGAAAGCTGCGAACTTCCAATACATTCTTGGGTTGTTCCCAACTTAGTATCGCGTCAAGCTTGCTTAAATCCATTGAAATTTCATCCTTGGACACAACATGTCCTAGGAACTTCTCTTCTTTCTGCCAAAAGTCACACTTAGAAAATTTTGCATATAATTGGTGATCCACCAATGTTTGTAAGGCAAGTCGGAGATGCCTTTCATGTCCTTTGGTTTTATAGTAAACCAAGATGTCATCAACCAATACTACCATGAACTTGTCCAGGTATAGTCTGAAGATCCTTTGCATCATGTCCATGAATGTTTTTGGTGCATTGGTCAATCCAAAAGGCATAACCACAAATTTGAAGTGTCGTACCTCGTTCGGAATGCTGTCTTTGGGATGTCTCCTTTATTTCATAGCTGATGGTAACCAGATCTGAGATCGATCTTTGGGAACTATCAAGCTCCCTTCAATTGATCAAACAAGTCTTCTATTCTTGGCAAAGGGTACTTGTTCTTCACCGTCACTTTATTCAGCTGTCGGTAGTCGATGCATAGACGAAGAGATCCGACTCTCTTCTTCACGAACAGAACCAATGCTCCCCGTGGTGATGAACTCGGTCGAATGAATTGCAAGGCAAGCAACTCATCTAATTTCTTTCTCAGCTTCGTCAACTCAGTAGATGCCATAAAGTAAGTGGATAGTGCAATCGGGTTTGCTCCAGTCATTAAGTCTATGCTAAACTCTACTTCTCTCTTGGAAGGGAATCCGGGTATGTCTTGGAATACACTTCAAAATTGGCATACTATTGGAATTTTCTCCCATTCTCCCCTCTTCTATTGCCCATAAGTCTAGACATATTAAGTGATTTAATGTTTCAGATTTAGACCCTCTAACCTTTACAATTTTACCCTCTAGTGATACAGACGGCACTATTCAGTCATGGCAGTCTATTTGCACATGATATGCAACTAGCCAATCCATACCCAAAATCACATCAAATTTCTTCATGTTAAGCATAATTAGGTCAATTGGTAATGTGGACTCACCTACCATAACTAAGCAAGACTCACATACCTTCCCTAAGTATGCTAAACCTCCGATGGGATTTGCTACAACAAGACTCCTTTCTAGGTCCTTCATAGGTAAACCTAAATAGTTCACTAATGAATATGCTATAAAGGAGTGTGACGCTCCTGTGTCAAACAAAACTTTGGCTTTGATGTTAGAAATACGAACCGTACCTTCCATGACTTCCCCTTGATGTTTCTCTATTGCGTACACTCCAGCTTGTTGAGGTTGTTGTTGTGGAACTACAGGGCACAATTCCCCCACTTATTTGTGATCAAGGGCAATAATCCAAGGTTTCACCAATGTGAACTATCCTCAGGGAATCATGCATATCAATAAGCAACAGGAATCACTCCTTAATAGTCCATATGACCAAAATAGGTATATTGGAATACCTAGTCCCTCAACTCCAGAAATATATGCAAGTTTCCTCGCCTATAATGATTTCCAAATCATAATAAACCCTTTAATAGCCTAAAAATCCAGAAGTATGGATTCACATGCAAAGAGTGTAGCCTTTAGGCCAAATCCATGGTCATAAAGCATAATTATGTTCAAGTGAGAGTGTGCTCATTAACTCAGCATACAAACCATGTGTACAAAGTGAAATATAGCTAACTAACATGTTGGGCATTAAATAAACATCAAATATAAAGCATATCAAAATATCATATGTCCACCAAACATAGCCAAAGGGTCTATAAAGAAGTGAGTATAAGAATTAGGCATGTTTGAGCAAAAGTAATGAGATTCAGTCTAATAAGATCAAAATAGATTAGTACACAAAAATTCAAAGCAAACGGGCCAACTTGACCTTTTCGACAAGCCGAGGGGTCGCCGAGCAGGTCTAGATGTGCCTCCAGTGGCCTTTCGGCGAGCCGAGGAGGTCGCCGAGGGGTTCCATTGGGTTTCTGGGTTTTTGGATCATGTGCCAAACTGTCAGGCTCGGCATGCTGTTTGGCATGCTGAGGGCTTAAAAAGTCTCTGTTGTCGCTTGGCGTGCTTTCGGTGCTCCAAGTGGGGTCTCAGTGACAAATCCAGGGCCCTGATTTTCATACTTTAGGGATCGGCATGCTCTCGGCGAAGTGATGGCATGCCAAGGGTTTAGGCCGCTGAACATCGCGATTTTCCTGTTTTTGTCTCCTCTTCAACTCTAAACATAAAAATTTGTTAAGTAACCCTCCTTAACTTTGCATTCTGCACAAAACCCAATAAACAAACATCAATAAACATAATTGAATTGATACTTATCATTTCCTACCATTAATTTTGAAAACATAAGTAGAAACCATTAAAATACTTCACACACAATGAAAGTAACTTTGAACTCCTACTAAAATTATAAACCAAGTTATCCTTGAATACTTACCTTTATTTTGAAGGTTGGCGTAGAGAGTTACACCTCTTGATCTTCTTCTTCCTCTTCTACTTCTCCAAGTGATGAATCATCATCTCAAGGCCATGTGTCTATTAGGCACTTAGGAGCTCTAGGACTAGTAACTATGGACTCTAAATCTCAGCCATTGATTGATTATTTTAATCTCAGCCTTTAGATCAATTTTTCAGCCCATATTGGTTTACTCCTAAGTTGGTTTTGTTTCTATTTTAGTTTTAGAATCCTAGCTTTATTACTAAGTTTATTTGTAGAGAACACTTACTATTTGCAAGCTTTTAAATCTAAGCCATTAATTGGAGAATGGAATCTCCTACAAGATCCTAACCACATGTTTAATTTTAGAAGTTATGATTGTGTGTGCTGTAGCTTAGTTTCCTAATTGTACAACCCACTAATCACAATCGATCAAAAGTCAAACAATATAGCAATTACTAAAATTTTAAATTAACCCCTACTTTTCTATTATTTACACATTAATCCTTTTTTTTTTTTTGGTTATTACAAAATGGGCCGTGAACCATACCCGGAGGTTCACCGGTAGGAATTCTGATAAGAAAAATCACCCTTCTGAAGGTTTTGAACTGTGTACTAGAAGATCAGATTTGTATGGTGTGCAACTCCTTCAAATGTAAACCATGGTAAAAGAAAAAATAATTACGTTTGAGATGATGGAGCACCGGAGAAGAGGAATGGAAATAGAATCTTTGTCAACCGGATCGAGAGTCAGGGGGTAGGTCTTCGATTTGGGGATCAGACGAACAACAAGAGCATGGGGGTATTAGGCAAGAGGCCAAGAGAGGGAAAGAGAGGCCGAGAGAGAACTCCACGAAAGGGCAAGAGGCCGAGAAAGGGCTGGTAGAAGGCGAGATGCCAAAAGAGGACTGAGGGCAAGAGAACAAGAGAGGGTGACAGGCTGAGAGAGGGTTTAGGTTTTGCGAGAGAGAGAGAAGGTGAGGTGAAATCGTGACGGAGAGAAGCAAAGAGATGTAGAGCGATGGCGAGAATGAAAGGAAGATAGGGCATGAAAGAAAGGAAGAGAAGAGAAGAGTAAAGAGGGAAAGGGGTTATGTCGCGGGGGTAGGGGACCTTTTAGCGGTGGTCTTGTAATACCCTGTATTTTTGAAAGGATAGAATGGTAATTCTTCCTTTGTATTTTCCAGGTCGGGCTGGATTAGAACCGGGTCGGATCGGATGACGGAATAACGAGTTCATCACATCTAGGTAAGTGTGACTACAAAAATTTCAATACATAAATATATATGTGTATATATATTTATATTTGGATGTGTTGCCTTAATTTAATAGGTGAAGTGAATGTTGAATTAAAATAAAGAAGATGAAATTTCGGTTTGGATATGTATGAGCATATGTGTATTAACATAGATAAATTGTTAATGTAAAAAATTAAAGCAAAAGGTAGGGATTGGCAACACCCAAAGTGGGGTATTCCTTGGTGGGACTCAAATGGTCCTTTTGGCTCCTTGAAGAACTTACTCAAAGGGCAAAAACATCTTTTGGTTTAGCTTCTTGGAGAAGCTAGCAACACCAAAGGGATATGCTCCCAAATTGTGCACTAGTAAAACCCTTAGGCTTCTTGAAGAAGCTAACCAAAGAGAAAACGATT
>JAUPMG010250662.1:0-22069 GCA_031762675.1 Pachysandra terminalis
AAGAACAGTAGAAATAAGCTGGCCTTGTGTTGTGGAAGATCACTTGCCCGGAAAAAAGGTGGAGAAAAGGTACGCTCCTTCTCCCCTCTCTCTCGATCGATCGACTTCTTTCTCTCTCTCGGCCTCTTTTTTTTATTTTTTTGCTGAGATCTCGGCCTCCCTCTCTCTTTTTTTTTTTGCAGAGATCTCGCTCTCTCTCTCTCCCTCTCTCGTCTTCTCTCTTTCTCTCTCTCGAGCCCTCTCTCTCTCTCTCTTTTCACTTTTCTCTGTGATTTAGTTTCGATTTTTTTTATAAATACTAGATTCGGCAAACAGACGAATCTGGGCGAATCCGTGGCGAGTCCGTGTCCGAATCCGTGTCCACACGTACGGACACGGGATTCGGGCAGGGTTCTGCCGAATCCATGTAACAGAGTTGGCAAGCCAATCAGCTACTCATGGACAGCTATAGGCACATTAGAAAATGAAATGTCCATCTCATAAGACAATGATCGAGCAACTCCAACGAAATTAATAAGCCTCCAAGAGTATTCCGTGGAACTGTAAAGCCAAGATATAGTCATAGCAGTCCCACTCAAAAGCCAAATATGTGAAACCCATATGTCTCGCCTCCTTGAGTCTCGTCACCACTTCAAATTTCAGCTCAAATAGCAAATCCATCCACCAAAAGATCCTAAAATAGCATGTAGGATGTGCCCCCATGATCTCTAAATATCCATCAATTTCCGACAGGCCTAGGTTATCCCCAATAAACATGCATCCACATTGAGCTTACTGACTTCCTTTCTAGAAAGGTCTCATGCTACATGACTCCGATCAATGTATTGTCATTAATGATAACATCCCTCCACTCTCTAACAATAGGTAATATTGAGATTCCTCTGAACTCTCGAAAGTATAGGCCCAATGAGCCAATTAGATTTCATCATGTATTACTAAGTTCCTTGTTCTATGAATAATGATAATCTACATTGAGAAAAGCAATTTGGGAAATGGATAGGAATAAGGCCCCAGGACCCGATGGCTTTTCAATGGCTTTTTTTCAGGATTGTTGGGATATCATTAAGACGGATCTTATGAAAGTTTTTAAAGAATTCAGACAAGTGGAATCATTAATAAAGCCATGAATGCAACATTCCTAGTGCTGATTCTTAAAATTAAAGGGGCATCAAAAGTTAAGGACTTCAGACCTATAAGTTTGGTAAC
The DNA here is from genome assembly GCA_031762675.1 of Pachysandra terminalis. Classification (NCBI taxonomy): domain Eukaryota; kingdom Viridiplantae; phylum Streptophyta; class Magnoliopsida; order Buxales; family Buxaceae; genus Pachysandra; species Pachysandra terminalis. The sequence continues at coordinate 1,207 of JAUPMG010250662.1, forward strand.
CAATGTGTACAAGATTGCCAAAGTTTTGGCAAATAGAATGAAATCATTGGGTCGGTGGTATCAAAAAATCAAAGTGCATTTATTCAAGGTAGACAAATCACGGACAGCGTTATGATTGCAAATTAATTCATCAAGGAAAAGGTTAGAAAAAAAGAATCCGATTTTGCTCTCAAAGTTGATTTAGAAAAAGCTTACGACCTGGTAGAATGGGCATGTGTTGATTCGGTTCTAAGATGGAAAGGGTTTCCGGAAAAGTGGTGTAGATAGATTAAAGGTTGTTTGAAAAATGTCAACTTTTCATTTTGTCTGAATGGGGGGATTTCAGGGTTAGTGCCATCATCTAGGGGTTTACGTCAAGGGGACCCCCTCTCTCCTTTTCTAATCCCATTTGTTAGTGATGTTTTGAGTACTTTTCTCAAAAGAGCAAAGGAGTTGGGTAAGATAAAAGGTTTTGGGGTCGGAAATGATAAGGTGCCTTTGTCCCATTTGCAATTCGCAGATGATACTATTCTTTTCCTAGATGTGTCAAGGGACACCATAATTTGGACAAAGTGCATCCTTAGATGCTTTGAGATGATTTCTGTGCTTAGTGTCAATTTGGAAAAAAGTAATCTGTTTGGAATCAATGTGGAAGAGGGCCTTCAAATTGAGTGTGCTCAGGTGTTGGGGTGTGGTGTGGGGGAGTGGCCCATGAAATGCTTGAGCATGAATGTGAATGGAAGGCATCGTGGGGCTCAGATGTGGGATCCAGTCATTTTTTTTTTTAAAACTTGGGTGTCCGGGCCTTAGGCCCGACTAATCCCAAGTAGGAGGCTTGCGCAACAACCCACCGCCACAACCTCCCACTTAAATCCGAACTTGCCCAGTTGGGGAATCGAACTTGAGACCGTGTGCTTAACCCACACAATCCCCTATTCGCCCTTACCAACTGAGCAACCCTGGTGGATCCAGTCATTGAAAAGATGGATAAAAAAACTGAGTATTTGGAAAAGAAATTATCTCTCTCTGGGTGGTAGGATTACCCTTGTCAAGGCTACTCTCAGTAATCTACCAACTTACTATATGTCTATTTTTAAAATACCCAAAAAAGTGAGTGAGAAGATCGAAAAAATTCAAAGAGATTTTTTGTGGGATGGTGGGGGTGTGTGGATGGGGAGGGGAAGAAGAGAGATCATTTAGTTAAGTGGGCTGATGTGTGTAAATCTAAGGAGAATGGCGGTCCTTTTTTGGGCAACATTCAAAACAAAAACAAAGCTCTTCTTAGAAAATGGCTCTGGAGATTCAATGTAGAGAAAGATGCATTGTGGAGATCTGTCATTGCAAGTAAGTATGATACTCATGAAAATGGGTGGGATTACAATCACAAGGCTATTATTCGTTCTGCTAGTCCTTGGAAAGCTATATCTGATTTATTTCATATTTTCCGAAATTGTGTGAGATTTTCAATTGGGTCAGGTTCATCTATTCATTTTTTGTTGGATCATTGGTGGGGGGGATCCATTTTGGCTTCTAAATTCTCAAGGATTTTTTGTTTGTCCAGTTCTAAGGATTCCCTTGTGTCTGAGGTGCTTAATTGGTCAGTTTCGGATCTTTTTTGGAATCTTCTTCTCATTCAGGATCCTAGGCTGATTGATATTGACGAATTGGCTTCCATGTTTGATCTACTAAAAAATGTGGTCATCGATGTTAACACTTATGATTCAAGAGTATGGTGTCCGGATACGAGTGGGAGTTTTTCCATAAAGTCTCTTTGTTTTGTTTTTGTTTTTGTTTCTAATCATGTTTCAATCAATCCTTATTTTTCTACCTCTGTTCTTTGGAAAGCCAGAATTCCTCTCAAAATAAAAGCTTTTACTTGCTTGACTCTTTTGTATTGAATCAACAATGCAGATATGTTGAAAATGAGGAGACCATTTATGTTGTTGTCCCCCCAGGTATGCCCGATGTGCTTGAGATCCAGGGAATCAGTGGACCATCTGTTTGTGGAGTGTAGTTAGGCGTCACGGATTTGGGAGTATTTCATCAGACTAGCAGGCGTTGTATGGGTGGGACCATGCTCTCTTCATTTACTTTTTTCTCTATGGCGGTTTCCTTCTCTTGGAAAGAGGGGTCAAACCCTTAATGAGCTGGTGTTCTATGCAAGTTTTGGGGTATTTGGAGAGAAAGAAATAGCAGAGCATTTGAAGATAAGAGCAAGTTTGGGGACTTTGATTGAATCCATTGAGAGTTTGGTGTCATTTTAGGGAAGCATTCTCCCAGAATTCAAAGACGTGTCCAGGTCAGATCTTTCTAGATGTTGGGAGGCAGTGATTCATTTGTAGACGTTATGCGTAGAAGTGAGTTGGAGGATGCATACTTGTGGACCTCGTGATGCATTTTCTGTTCTCTATTTTCTATTTTTTTTTGTTCTTGTTTCCCCCACTTGGGGAAACCTTGTATTTTCTTTTCTCCCCTCTTTTTATAAAATCTTTCATTATTCATCAAAAAAATATATATATATAAAGCTAGACCCCCTTGGTACATGTGCCAAGATTAGCATTTAAATTTCCAAATCAGCCCTAGAATAAATTAGCCGACTACTTTAGGATCATACATTTCAAGAAAATTAAATAAAAAAAAATGGATTAAATGTGAATCAGGAGTGCAATGTGCAACTAAGGACAGCCACCCACTCAATATGGTTCCTACGATTTTGAATATTGATATGTACTCATGCTTATGACTTTTCTTTTAATTTCTTTTTTCCATTTTAACTTTCATGTTTTACAGAATGCTTTAATTTTAATTTTGGTTTTTACTAGCCCATGAGCAGTACTACACGTACCACCTCTAGTATATATTAAAAAGGAAGGTAAGGATGAAATAAAGACTGGCCTTGGAGAAGCACCAAAGGAAAAAGAAATACAAGAAAGAAAAAAAAAACACCATTGCATATAATATAAAAAGAATACTAAAGTTCTAGCTCCTCAAACTATCGTAACCAACATTGTCTCTAATGGACTACACCCCCCCCCCCCCTTGCTGAGGGTGTATATTAGCTTATTGGCGAATCTTGGCATGTGGGAAAATGTGATGTTTAACCCCTAAACTAGAGACCTAGCCAATTTGACAAAAATGATGTAATCTCCAAGTATGCTCCGCTAGAGACGAGAACCAAGAAATAATCATATACGAGTCTCCCTCTACCTCCATCTTCATAATGCCCACATCTCTAGCCTCCCTAAATCCTGTCAATAGTGAGATCATCTGTTGAGGGACCATTGTATCTGATCCCTAACAATACTGGGGGAAGACAAAGCAATCATCAACCAGCATCTAACAACCTCACTCCTAGTGAAGTCGCTAAACTCCAAAAGAATGAGTACCCAGTAAGATGCCAAACCTAATGACATGTATATAACTAAGTGGATCCCTGTCCTCCTATCCTCAAAGATAAATCTATTCCTCTCCTCCGAAATGGACCATATAGTAGCAAATAGGAGTGCCCCATACATAAAAAGAGTGAATACCCCCTGATAAATTCAAGAAGAAGCTCCAAACTGACTTCTCAAAATCACAATGTATGAAAAAGCGATCAACAGATTCCTCTTGCCTCAACACATAAAACAAACATGGGGCAAATCTCCTCATTTTCTATATCATACCAAGGGTATTAGCGTAGACCAAGTGAATGGCATAATTTTAGGCTGGAAACAAGATTTCCAAAGGAAGTGGGATGACAAAGGAGGGGAAGGCAGCTCGTGATCTCCATGGAGGAGGAAAGCAAGGCTTGTTAGAGAACTTCCCTTGTGAATCAAGAGAATAAATGTGTGTATTAGAAGGGTGGGATCAACGAACACGCCTTTAGGTAGCTCGAAAAGGTTTCCTAGCTCAACCAAATCAGCCTGTCTAGGTACCCTATTGAGATGAAGTTTCCAAACCTAGCCATTGGGAGACAAGGAAAACACATTAGCTACACAAAGATCTCCAAATAAAGGAAAACGAATTATCCGTGCGAAAAAACATACAGTACAAAATTAACACACCAGAGATAACACAAACCCAAGAATAAGATAGATTTACAAGATTTATGGATCCATATTTTCTCTTTTTTGGGTGGTTTCTTTTATTACCATCATTTGGATGCATTGTCAATAGGTGTTCTTTTTCGACATACTACCTCTTCTACTTCTTCTTTTTCCAATTCTAATAAATAAATTAATAATTCAAATACTTAAAAAAAAACAGATCACTAGGATGAAAAGTGAAAAAGTACAAAAATAGATTATCATGGTTTATACCTATGTGCCCAAGCTCGAGGATTAATATTCCACCCATTTTCATGCTCACAATCATTTGTCGCCAAAGACTATCCGCCTCCACATTAAGCCTCCATAACCATTTGCCTAAGAGAGCTGAATTTCTTTTGTACTCCCCGTTCCCACAAAAAAAATAAAAAATCTTTATGAAGTTTCTTTATCCTATCCACAAGTGTCCCCTACGCCTTGAAAAGGAAAAGAAATAGATTGGTAAATTCACTAAGGATGTCTGAATAAGAGTGATCCTACCTATAGAAAGAATGTAATTCCTCTTCCACATGGCCAATCTCCTGCCAACCTTCTTTATCACCAATGCCGAAAACTGAATACTCCAAGGATTATCACCCAATCATCAACATCAACAAAGTGCCTTATCCTAAGTTCCCAACTAGTTGAGGTTGGCAACACAAATCCTGTTCCTCAATCCCGATCTGTCAAAAACATATCTTCAGTCAGATTATGAGTATCCAAAACCTTTCTAATTGACTCAATTCAATTTTTTTTGGTCTTCCTGTTGTCCTTTTAGATCCTTAAATGAGTACCCCCTTACACCTTCTCATTACTGCCTCCCTAGGTCTTCGCTTTAAATGTTCAAATCATCTTAAGCTACTTTCCTTTATCTTATCTCCTATTAGGGAAAAACTTAAACATTGTTCGATATGCTCATTCCTTACCTTATCTTTCCTATTCTTCCCACACATTCATTTCAACATCATCATCTCAGCATCGCTCATCCTATTCATATGTTGCTACTTTGTTGCCTAACATTCTATCGTACGTTATAGCAGCCTACCTGTGAAATTTTCCTTTTAGTTTGAATAGAACACATCGATCACATAACACTCAAGAAGCGCATCACCACTTAAGCCATCCAGCTCACATTCTATGTGCAACATCCTCATCAATATCAACCAATGATAGTCCCAAATATCTCATAGGCCACTCTCCTACACTACATCCGAATATCCTAACACAAATTCGAAGAAGATCTAACTCCACATGAATACCAAAAATACAACTCTTCTCCAAATTTACCTTTTATACCTGATGCCATTTCGAAACATTGAAGGATGCATTTTCCTAATAAAGAATATAAAAGTTCACCACAGAAGTTAACCAAGTCCTTTGCGAAATAACTAAAATTAATTCACCATCCTAATAAAGAACATAGATGTTAACAACTATAGTATATTAGCAAGTAATTCAGAATTAAAACAGAAACAAAAGAACCCATAATAAACATTTCAAGCATTCAACATTATACAGTATCAATTAAACAATTAGATAGACTGAACAAAAATTTTCAGGAGGGTGTGTTGTGGACTGTGATGTTTTCTGGATGGGCTTCTTCTCTCTTCTTATTTTTGTTTTTGCTCCACTGGTTTTAGATCTTCGCTAAAATCTTTGGCTGCTGTACTTCTTCTGTCTTTCCCTATCTTAATATATACATATATATTCATGACTTATCAAAAAAAATAATGTACAAAATTTCATTGACCCAAATAGCAACCTAAACAAACAGTAAACACTCCATTAATTAAATCATTCACTTTTAGAGTGAATTTAACAAATGACAGAGCAAATATTACATGAAAATTAAAATTAAAGAACATATAAACAATCAATTAAAAAATTATAACAAAAAACAAAATCAACAATAATCATTTAAACAATTAAATTAGTTAAACCAATAATATACAAAGAATGACATAAAGCTTGTCTTCTTTTTCCTGATTTTATATTTTTAACTCTTATTTCTTAACATATAAAATAATTCTAATTCTCATCTAATTTTTTGCTAGCTAATTTAATCAGATAACTAAGTAATGGGTGCCTAGTTGTGTACATGACCATAATTACCTAAGTTACTCATACAAGAGCAATTAATGAATGGTTCCCATGAATTGGTTCCAAATTTGGTTCATCATTTTTACTCAGGTTGAGATGAAACAAATTCATCGATTAAAAGTCACTCTCAGTAATAACTAATCCCTTAATTCAAGTAAGAAATTATATACATTCCTATCTTAATCATTTATTAAATTGAACTGCTCACACTTTTTCGTTTTTTAAAGCTTAAAGAAACATAGAATCTAGAAAAAATGAAATAGAATTTTAAAAAATTAAATAGAAAGCTACCCCCAGTGAACTAGGTTCTGGGAAAGAGTGAGAATTACAAATCACAAAACCAAACCTAATTAGGCGTTAGATTGAGAACAAATTCACTAAACACAACAGTGTGAACTATCAAGACCACAGCAACTTATGAATCAAGGACCAAACATGAATCTCCATATCACATGCAAGATGCCTACCCATATGCACATTACATAAAATAACCACACCAGCAGGAAGTTTTCCTTTATATGCACCTTTGTATGATTTCACAATGATTAGCAGTAGCATATGTATGCACCATAGTGTTTAAACTCGGAATCGGAACGGGGATCGTCCCGGTACAATGCCAAGTTGGATCGGCGATCCAACTTTGGATCGGCTGATCCAAAATATGGCTCGGAATTAAAAAAAAAAATCAGAAACAAATTCAAAAAATCAGAATAAGAAGAAAACGAAGTAAAAAATAGTTGGTATTTCCCTTCTTTCAGTTCGGTCAAGTTAAAGGAACCCTTTGGTCCCTTTCTGACACTGATCAGCAAAGAAGAAAAGAATAAAGAGAGAAGAAAAATAAATGTGGATCTGCAACACTCGATCTCTCTCTCCGTCTCTCGATCTCTTGATCGCAACAGCCAAGGTAAGTCTCTCTCTCTCTCTCTCTCTCTCTCTCTCTCTCTCTCTCTCTCTCTCTTCTTTGAGATGGCTTTTTTTTTCAAAGACTTGGACCGGACAATCCAGTTTGGATCGTCTGGTCCGATTCACCGATTCCGTGACGGATCGGCCTCACGGACTCGATCCGAGTCAACATGGTTTCAAAAAAATTTGGGATCGGTCAGGGATCGCGGCTCGTCCCTGGCCGATGCCAAGTTGGACCGGCTGATCCTTTACACTATGGTATGCACATCTATCCATATATATATAACAACATTTCATTAACATCAAAAAGAGATATGAGACTATACAGGAATATAAAAAGATCAAAAAATGTGATCAAAGCTAGAAAACTAGCAAAAGCAAAAACATAATAGCCCAAAAAGAAAATAACAAGGGCCAAAAACAGCCAAGACAAAATCAGAAAAAAGACCAAAGAACCAAAATATATTCGACCCTATGTCTCAATAATCTCTGAGTTATCCTCCCTGGGTCTTCTTGCACCAAAGGACACTCTGTCCACCCGTCTTCTTACCCACGAGTCTGCCTCCTGATTTGCAGATCTCGGAACATGAGATAAAAAAATCTGACTACCCTGACAAAGATGGCTGGCAAAGTCTCACAATATGCGCAAACCTCCAAGGGAATCGGCAAGTGGCTGACATCCAGGAAATGACTGAAAAGGAATCATCCTCAACCTGTGAGTTATCCAAATACAGCTTGCTTGAAGTTTCCCCTAAACCCGCAATCAAGGCCCTAATCTCGGCAGTGATGGAGTCATCAACCCCAATAGGACTCGAGAAAACATGGATAATCACACCATCAGAATTCCTGAAGACCCCCATCTATTATATTTGATTAATCATAATAGATGAACTGAACGCGAAAATATGGATAATCACACCATCAGAATTCCTGAAGACCCCCATCTATTATATTTGATTAATCATAATAGATGAGCTGAACGCTTCAGAATAATCACAGAAGACACATAAGAAATTGGAGAACATTCCATAAAAGCATTACACCCTGCTTCAAATGCAGCTTTTCAAAAATAGACAAAGAAGAACAAATTACATTTAGAACCTTAAATGATCAAAAGTAAGATTGAAATGAAGTAGCACATTATAAACAGAGAAGAAACAATAACAATTGCGATAATACACTTACAGGCGTCGCCATAAACATTCATTGGATGCTGCATGATTCAGAAATTTACAGACCAATGAGCACGAGATAAGATCCTGCCATAATATAAACAGTGGAGTTCTAATAATATAATGACTGAAATTCAGTCCAAAGCTTAGTACAAGCAAAGAAACTCAGAGAATCTTAACCTCCGAAGAAAGGAATTTCAGAATGTGATGGAAAAGCTCTGGAGGGATCTTGCTGAAAGTCCCAGTGTCGATCCGTCTTGGAATAATTTCGTTCGAACTTTCTGTTTGAGAGGCTCCTTCGTTCTCGAAGCGTAATCGCTTCGATGGCGGCCCTATTTGAGTCTGTTCCTGCAACCATCCAAAGGAATTCTTACACATACAGAGATCGTTTGACGAAGATTAAAAGACATGCATAAGGAAATGAAATCCTAGCAAGAGATTCACCTGATCGGAGGCTTCGGAGAGTACCTCCGATTCGAGAAACTGAGCCAAAGTTTCGTCATCATCGTCTGAAGCTGCCATGGCGAGAAAACTCTAACCCTAGAAATTGAGAGGTGAGAATGGAAGTAAAGAAGGAGAGTCAAAGCTTATGTTTGGTGGCAATTCCGCAACTGCAACCATCACCACCACCGGCGACCATGAAGAAACGGCCGGTCAGGCTAAGACAAACGCCAAGTCTCTCAACCTGTTGTAAAGCCGACGGTTGCGTGAGGCATCTTGGGCTTGGGCCCAGCACTATCGGACTCTGCGCTTCAAAAATATCCTATGATTTTTACGTCCACACGCGCTTATCCACTCTCCCCTACTCTCTAGTTTGTTTGTCTTTTTTTTTTTCATTATTATTATTATAAACCAGTAGACCATCAGGTTTCTGTACCGGTTACGCTCAAATTGATAAATGGTTAACGTAACAAGAAGATGTATATTGACCAACTTGAACATAGAAGGTTCAAATAACCTAATCTATATTGACCTAAATGTCATATCCCAGATCCCGTAACACAGATTTGAGGTGTGACTTTCGAAATCTATTTCTAAATCGCGAATTGTCATATCATAACCAAGACCAAAAGATAAAATAAAATCTGATTTATTCATCAACAGAGTTGCAGAAGCTTAATTATAATAATCAAATTAAAATAAACTAAAATGGCTTCAGAAGAGCTCTATTACAAGATCCATACTAAATACGAAACAAGGTTTATCCAACTGTCAAAGTAAATAAAGATAAATAAAAATCCCAGCGAAATAGGTCTTCGACCTCCATACAACTAGCTTAACCTGCAACATAAAGTTACGAGAGCTTGGAATGCCCAGTAAGCATGATCCTGTCACCCATCTCTATTATTACATATGATATAAAACAACAGGCAAACAGCATATAAGAATAAGGAAATAAGTAATATGATGACATGATATGAATATGATGTGTGAATGTCAAACAGATGCTCTAATGGATGCTCAAACATGAAATACAGTGTAATGTTTATGGAAATGCCTATGTTTATGTGTTACATTAAGCGTCCCTCATTGCAGCTTCATTAATATGCATCAGTTCATGACAATGTCACCAGGAACAACCGACGGCCCCCTCTTCGTTCCAAGCGTTAACACATGGTACGAAGGCCACCATATACTGATTTCATGAGTGCACTATACTCAAGGTTCAGCCGACCATATAAAACCATATATGATTCCATAACTTATTTCATAGGCCTTTCAACCTACAGGTCTAGAAAACCACTTATTTTCCACCTCCTGGGCATACTTAATATCTCACATTAACATAGTATGTATGCACTACTCCTATGGAATACGAATGATATACCACCTCAGAAGCTATTCACGCTCTCATACACGTGAATAATCCATTGAGATCTGCCATTCACAATCCTATGATGCAACACACATTTCATTTACAATTAGGCTTCACTATTTCACTTCCAGATGGAGACTGGTTTAAGCAGTGTGTCAAGTGTGGTTAGCACACGCAGTGGGCAACAAAGTAGGTTTCTCACTTGAGCACACCGCCCTTGACCTTCCTTTGATCCCAGCTCATAGCACCATTAAGCCCGAACCATACTGACATCCAAACCTTTAAACTCTCCGAAATAATAGTATGAACTAATAATCGTAGGTTCCCAAATGAAATTCCATAAATCAGGCTCAGTTTGCATTTTCGGCAGCCTCTTCGGTTGACCGAAATCCCTACCGAGCTCACTCGGTTAACTGAGAACCCTATCGAGCCTCAAAATGCCTCTCGGCAAACAACTCGGTTGACCGAAGGTCTACCGAATCTCAAGGTCAATTAAGGTTAACTCTGTAAAGTCTACCAAGACAGTTTCGGTAGACCGAAGGGTCCACCAAGTCCCACAATCATTCAATGTTAGTTCTGTAAAGTCTACCAAGACAATTTCGGTAGACCAAAAACTCCACCGAAGGCCACTTCGGTAAACCGAGACCCTACCAAAAGGTTTACCGAAGGCCTAAATTAGGTAATCCGAACATCAGACTTTCTGGGTTTCAACCAACATCGATTTACAAGCTATATCACATCGAAATATGATTAAAATCCTATCAGATTTTAATCTAAAAACATGGATTGCATGCATCAAAAAACAGTAATCGATCATGCATCAGAAAGAGATAAAAATCAGACATTAAGATCACTTTAGAAATCATACAAAATAATGGAAACTATACAGAATAAACTACTTACATTAAATTTGATATAAAAGATTGCTAATGAGACTTCGGCTCCATTCCTCTCTTCCTTCTCTCTTTCTTTCTCCTCTTAATTTCTTCTTCCCTGCAATTAGGCTAGATTCAGTCTTTCTTTCTCTTTCCGAAAGCTCTAAATCTCTCTTAGTTTTTCAGTTTACTCTTCTCTCTCACTCAAGCACAACAGTCATTTTTCAATTGTCAGAAACAATGGATGGGTTAGAGAAATAGGGAGGTGTCTCCCTAACTTCTCTCCCAATAACACCACATCCAAGGCCACGTTGAACGACTTGTTCAACGCACAATTCGTGCGTTTGAACAAAATCAAAGCTTGCAAATTATGATTTTTACCCAACTAATTAGTTATTAACACAAGGGCCCTAAATTTAAATGTTATATTACAGTAACGCCCCTATGTCTAATTAGTTCATAAGACTTTATGAATACATGCAAATTAAACATTAAAATTGAATGCAATAATTAAAGACGGAAATTTCCTTAATGGATTTAGGTCATTACACTAAACCAAGTGTTGGTCGTTCCAATGCAGAGTTTTCCTTTTTAGTGAGTTGAATGAAGTGAAAACAAGGAAGGAAAGTCAACAAATCCGTCGGGAATGTTTAGAGAGGCCACCACAGGGAAGCTTCAAAAGAGAACTTCTTTTAGAAATCTAAGAAGTTCAGAAGATCTCAGAGATGTTCAAAAGTCCAAAACAAGTCCATTTCTCCATTGCACAATTGATCCTTTTATAGCCAAAATTCTCTCGGATCCCCATCATTCAACTGACAAGTGTCTAATCAAGCATGGGTCCAAGGTATTTTCATATGGCGTGGGTCTAGCATGAAGGACACTTAAGGTATATTGCTTCCTTTGTGGTGATTATTAGCCCCTTGATTTGACATCGCCCACATGGGCTTTATGGGACTATCTCTTTGGCCCGCCATTCCTGAAAGTCTCTGTTTATTTCCCCCTATGTTTTATGTATAGAATTCATGTCTTATGTCTTTGAGACTTAAATTTTTATTTCGAGTGTATGTATATGCTAATTTGATGCCAAGGGTTGGTCCCTCGAAGCATAACGATTTGTGGGATCAAATTCTACTTCGAGTAGTGATTTATAATTTGGAGTTGGTTGCCTCAAACAACGGTTCGAGACATTGAGATGGACATCTTGAATAATGGTTTGACATGTTGAAATGTTTAATCTCGAATAGCAGTTCGAGATGTCGATATGGTCATCTTGAATAACGGTTCGAGATGTTGAAATGTTTATCTTGAATAACGGTTCGAGATGTTGAAATGGTTATCTCGGATGATGACTCGCAACCTCGAATTGGTTACTTCGAAAGGTGGTTCGTAACACCGAATTGCTTACGTTGGATGAGTTACTTTCAATATACATTGAATTGCTCACTTTAACAAATTGGCCATCTCGAGGTGACAAGCCCTAAGTTACTTCTTATGAAGTGCTTAACAATATTGAAATGATGTATTATTCACTTGCAATGTCCTCATTCGATAGGTGAACATATATGTATGTGAGATTGAAGGGTTGTCCTGTCAGGCAGGACCCTTGACATGGTAAGTTCAAGGGGATATCCTCAAGCAATGGGTCCTCGAAGTGACAAGGAGTTATCCAGCACAGGTGGACCCTTGTTTGAGCAGACTTTGAGGAGATTCCCCAGCACAAGCGGGCTCTCGAAATGACGGTGGTTTGTTCAACACAGGTGGACTCTTAGGAAATCTCGAGGAGTTTCCCAGCATAGGTGGGCCCTCGAGATGTAGTGATCTCAACCTGGATTATCACTAAGCATAGTTAATTAGATAATAAATAAATGATTACTATGATATAGCTTATACTTTTAAGTATATAAGTGTGTATATAAATGTCCACCAATATGAGTACCTATTTAGTTTCTAAATGTAAAGATATAGCTAACTAATAATTAGGTTTGTTCAGTGAAAGGATACACATGAGATGATTCTAAGTAAACGATGTAGAAAGGGAATACCGAATCACTATACAGGAAGGCCGTTGAAGTTCCCTTTCACAAATACCCTGAACATATTTATTAGTAAGCATTCATTAATTACTAATTAAATGATTAGTTGGATCGGGTAGATCATATAAGGTATTAATTACATGAGACACTTGGATTAGTTATTTAAAATACTGGGATTAGTAATGATAGGTAAGAATGATAGATGCTAATTATAACAAGTCAATATCAGATATAATTGTAATATCTTGAATATTAAGTAATAGCTAACTAATATTTAATTATGTTTAATTATGGCTAATTAGGTACTATTATTGTTTTATCTGTTAATTATAGTCCTCACCTTATTTAACTAACTAGTGAAGTGATCTTAATCCTAGTTAAGCTTTGTTAGTGTTATATAGGCTATCTTATAATCTAATTAATTAATGATTAGATGGTTAGTATATGCTAGGTGAGGTTAGATAGATTACACTAATTATATTTTAATTATAACATTTTTAAGATTTAACATATCACTTTGAATGATTAACCATCTTTTAGGACTAGTTGAACATATATATGACATGATTAATTTATGATAGAATTTGATTGGGTGACATGTATGGAAAACTTGAGACGAGATACATCGAATCAATGGGATATGGATGTAATTAAATAAATGGTAAACTTGTAAATAAGTTATAAAGTAAAGTTGATAGTTAAACTCAACATTTATACGAATGCCACTAAAGCATAGTCAAAAGGTATGTAGACCTAAATGATGACATATGGTGTTGAAGGTGATAGAATGGGGACATGTGTTAATGAAGTTTAATTCGAATGTAACTCTAATTAATTAATATAGTCTAGCTTAAGTAAATTAAGTAAAATTACACCTAACTATCTAATGAGTAAAAATTAATAAGACTAATTAAATTATTAAGTCAATAGGTATAAAAATACTTAAGTTAGATTAATTCTAATAGTGGTAAAGACTGATTAAAGAAGAGAAATTGCATAACAGAAAGAAGAAGAAGACGAAGAAGAAGAAGAAGAAGAAGAAGATAAATTGCAAAATAGCAAGAAGAACAAAAACAAGAAGAAAATTAAGGTGTAGAACCAAGAGGAATTCAAAGGGGAAGTTGAGGGGAGGTTGTGTTTCTGCTAAATTTGTATAAGGTAAGTAATAATTGTGTGAATTTAGTAATAGGAGGTTTTGTTGTTTTATAAACCTGATTTAAGTATGGTTTAGTAGGAAGTTAAATTCATGATTTCAGATTATGAATGTAAGCTATGAAGTTTGTTTATCAATTCTGTATTTTATATATGTATTTTAGGCTGTTGTTGAAAGCTAAATTCATGATTTCAGATTATGTAAGCTATGAAGTTGTTTCACTCTTCTGTATTTTTATATATGTATTTTAGGCTGAATATTATTCTAATAACTAGAGGTTTTAGAAGGATAAAAAATTATGTTTTGGGGCAATTCTTATAGTTATAGTTACAAATGAGTAAAATACATTTAGAGACAGATTTAAAATTTAACTTTTAGGTATCTTCGGCTAGCCAAAAAGGGGCTTCGTCTAATCGAAAAACCTTCTGCAATTACTGTTTTTTTTAGCTTGTTAACCTTCGACTAACCGAAGAAGACTTCGGCAACTTTTCCAGAATTTATCAAATGGCTATTTTAAATGCTCGACTAACCAGAGCTTGAGTTTAGTTAGCTGAGGAACACGTGAAGGTATTGTTTTGCCGGTTTTTAAGATTAATGATTATAGAGGTTGTTTAATACATTTGTATGATTGAATAAGTGTGATATTATGATAATTATAAGTGTGTCAAAAGCATGGTACTTATATATTTATATATTTGCATGTGTTTATCAGAAAGGATGCATTGTTATTTGGAATTGAATGATTTACGGTTTTAAAGAATTACATGTGCATGTACATATGAGTTATGGCTATATGAGATCTATATGCTAGCGAGGGAGAAAGGCGCCTAGCCTAGGCTAGCCCAGTGGGGTGAGGCCCTTACCCTGGTATCACCTAGGAGGTGACAATTGCGCTCCATAGTGATCATATGTGCGATTTTATGATATTGATGATTGGACATTAGCTGACGAGCTACGTTCTAGAGTTCATGCACGTGGCCATTAGGCCCTCATCTGATCAATGAGTGTGCCTTTTGTTTTGTCATTGAACCATGGTTTATGAGGTTCGACACCTCGAAATGATATCAATAGACCTCTGTTGAATTGTCGCTGATTATGATATTAGTAGACCTCTGTTCTAACTTCAACATGATAAAGTATACTTTGCCGTGAGCCTTGTGCTGGTATGCTAGGCCTGTGTGCTAGCTATCATGAGCATGATGTCCGTGCTAATATATATGTAGCCCGAGCATCTATAGGTATGTTCTGGATATTTATGATGTATATTACAGTTAGATGTGCATGCTTGGCATTCATTATTACATGATGCATGTTACTTAGGTATACCTGCATTTGGTTATTTCTTGAAGTATCGAGTTCTAATAGCATATTTTATTCTATCGTTTTCCGCTCCATGATTATTTCTTACTGTGCAGAAAACCTCATTAAGTTTTACTGTATATATATGTGTGTGTGTGTGTGTATCTTGGTGTATGTGTATACAGTGTTTTGCAGGTAATTAATGAAAACTTGATCGTGAGAGTAGCGTAACGGAAGTGTGGGTTGGGTAGTTAGGACTTCCTAAAGGTTTAGATAGAGATGATGCACTATAATTTTATTTAGATTTTAAATTGTAAAACAACAGTATAACATTGTAATTTTCAATGTATGTATTTCTATAATTGTTATAATAAATTATATATGTTGTGCATCTAATGTCCATCTTCCTTGTAGAGATGATGGTCGTTCTCCGAATTCCATATTGGATTTGTTGAGTGTGAAATTTGGGGAGTGACAAATAGTCTAGTAGATGCATTTGTGAATTCTATGAATATTTCATGCATCCCACTAAAATGATAAAAGGTATGGGCTACCAGATCATAAATGACTTCGTGCTTTTCTCGCCAAGTTCTAAAGTGCTTTCTCTTGTGATGCCAACTTCTGCCATGCAATGTGAATCTCTATAAGGATGAATCTCTCATCATATAATGAACTTCATCGAAATCTCGTAGTTACGTTGAGCTTCGTCATGCTGAACGACCTTCATTGAATCTCATACTATTGACGAGCTCCGTCATACAAGATGACCTTCGTTGGATCTCATTCTTTCTTCTCTCTCTCTCTCTCTCTCTCTCTCTCTCTCTCTCTCTCTCTTCTGTACTGCATTTGCGGCTATACATGATACAATCACATCTCCTTTTTCTCATTATATTTATAAAAAGAAAAATAAAATCTTTTACTTTACGTAAATGTTGGTGATGGCAAGGTTGGCATGACCGATAGGACTAGTCCCCATGTATGAAGGGATGCGTCATGGGAAAAACTTATTGTCAAAACGAATGATCTCTCGTCAAGTATGGTAATGCTGAGGTAATCTCGTGTAGTGTTCTACCTTTCTCGCTCAAAATAATCTTTTACTCATTGAAGCTCCCTGGCTTAATACATAAATCACTTAAGGATCTAGACAGTCCTGAGGTCCTATTTACCAATGACTTTTGGATCTATATAGTCACATAGGCCATTTGTAGGATTATGTCAACACTTCTTTTCAACAGACTGAGCCATCAAGGCTATGTATGGCTTGCTTTCTCTCTCTTTTCTCGGTTTCTCACCCCCATCACTGATAGCACTGTGAGCCGAGTGGTATCCAGGAGCTTGGTGAAATTATATATGTCATTATTCTCGATATAAGCACGGTAATCGTGGCTCATGCCACTAATATAAAGCTGTACTAGCCGATCCCCGCTAATGGATTCATCACAATCCAACGCTAGTGTGTGGAATCACTTGAAAACGTCAACAAGTCCTCACTAGACCTCTGGTGTTCTATGCTAAGATGAAAAGGGGTGATTCTCTCCTTGACGAGAAAGAACTTCTAGAAGAAGGCATGAACCATCTCCTCCCATGACTTAATGGGATACGACAAGAGGTTGGAGTAACAAATGTAGGATTTGTCGGATAAGGACTTAAAGATTTCTCAAAGTCACAATTCCTTGTCATAAGCGAATTTGTTGAGGGAATCCATGAAGCGGCTGACATCCTCCTTGGCATTCACCGTATTGTTGTTATATTTGACAAACTTTGGCGGGATGTAATTCTTCGGATATCGACTTTGAAGAATATTTTCCAAGTATGGAGGACGAAAGTCGCAATCTTTGTCATTAACCTCCAACAATATTTTCTCATGTCTCAACAAAGCGTTGACGTCGGCGAGAGTAATATACTCGTCGGCCTTAGGTGGTTCTCCATTAATGATATGATCAGCTTCTCGGTGTGGCTGCTCGTCGACATCCTTGGTAACAACAGGTGATGGAGGAGCTTGGTAGGTAGCAGTGATATTTGCCAGAGTTTTAGAACCCGATTGTTCAGTTCGTGAAAGACAATCATGAGTTGAGTCAACTCGACCACCGGATTTGCTTGTCTGACCGCCTATTCTGTTGACGCATGGGATTGTGACTCGATAATCTATTCCATTTCGGCTACGGGAATGTTTGTACTTGTTGCTCATAATGAGCTATGATGGAGTTAGAACGTGTTCGACGTTGCCTAAGTTCACTCACCATTTTCAGAAAGAGATGAAATTTAATTTCTCACAAATGACAAAGAAATGAAAACTGAAAATGAACTTATCACTTCTCAAAGAACTCAGTTTGAGTGATCAAACTCCCTAGTAGAGTTGTCATTTAATGTAGGTGGGATTTTGATGAACAATATCAATGTAAGCCGAAGAAGCTCGCGTGTTCTCTCACGTGTCTCAGGTTCAAGGTAGTTAGATTCGGCTTGGACCTATGATACGACCATTTCAGACCAATGCCATCTCAAGAGTTGCCTTACAAGTTTTTCCAACTACTCTCTCTCTCTCTCTCTCTCTCTCTCTCTCTCTCTCTCTCTCTCTTTGTCGGAAAGCTTTGTAAAGAGTTTTAAGCACTAATGAATCTCACTAAAATGGTATATTTTCACACTTGTTCTCCCCTTTGGCCTAAGTCTCTTAGGCTTTATATAGGCCAAGGGGAATATCTAGGATGGTCACAAGTGTCACAGTCCTTCTCATTTGTAACGGTTTTTGAATCAAGTCTCTCTCATTAATATGGAGTAACCACATTAATAAACGTAATAGTCGAATTAATGCTAATGTAATGGTTAATTTAATACGCCTATCATTAATGGCAACTCATTAATTACAACTCATGAGGTAACATCTTGTCGTTGCTTGACGTCGATGGACCATAAGTCGGCGTGTCGAGGTTTGGTTCGGCCACCTACGATACCCACATCTGTGTCCGCCACACCTTAAGGATCGCCGAAAAACCCCTTGATGGACTTTCATTCGGGACAGCGATCTCCTCTCTTGCGAATACATGCAAATCTCATACATACAAGTAAATAATCATTTAATTAATTATACATAAGTTGGTCCTGTCGTGCCAAGCACAACTCTCAGTGACCTCGCATTTGCTGGGGTGGTGCCGGAACCTAAGTTCCCACGGGTGCCTAGGCCATTTTGCCTGGGCACCCACCCATGTCGGGGTGGCCAGGACTTTAGCATCTGTCGGGTTGGGACCTCGGCGTTTGCCGGGGTGTTTGTCGAGCCCGATCTTAGCCTGACAGAGCATTTTGTCAGATTTACTCTTTTTCTTATTTTAACTCTAAAGTGCCCATCTTGGTTTTTCTCATGACATTTGTCGGCGAGTTTGGAACATCAAATGGACTCGTCAAAGTCTTAATTCGTTCACCAGGGATGCCCGACGAATTAGATTCGGCTAAATTAACAAAAGTTGTTAATGTCTCAAATCCTAGTATTATGCCAACTTGAAAATCCAATAGATAATGACATGATTCGTGGCCTGCCAATTTAGCTACTGAACAACGGGTCAATCTTAACCCAGCCCCATTTCCGGTTCGACGACCCCTCTGGCTATAAAAACACTTGTCTTAATCTTACATTGACCCACTTGACTCGGGTCGACCATGACCTCATAGAAAAGGAAAAAAAATTACCTGAATTCCCTAACAACTTGAATTCCTCAAATTAAAAATATTCTCTGAAATGCCAAAATTGTAATTTCTTACTGATTTCACTGTTTCTTAATTGCATTTATTGCCCCTCCCTATAAATGTTAATTCAAACAAGGACTCTATCCATTTGAAAATAAGCCTAAATCCTTGGCCTTTTGACACTACTGTTTTCTTCTCTTTTTGTACCGAGAAGCAGACATCAGTCATCGCTTCTCTCTCTTTTCTTCTTATTTACTCTTTAATACTCTTCTTATAAAATAATTAGTCTTTAATGGCGTGCGTGCTTTCTCTTTCTTCCACAGACTCTCTTGCGTAGCTAGGGCTCTCTTCCTGTTCTTCTTGTCATGGAGGGGATTCGATATCTTGATCTCGGACTTCTTTAATGGCGGATTAGCGTTTACTGATATGGATCTGAAACCCTGGTTCTGCTTTGGGATCTGGTGGTTTGATCATGTTAGAGGATAGCAGAGGGGCGTTTAGAAGAGCCTTGACAGCAGAATTCAGTAGTTTGCTCTTATCGAGTCCTAAAGTTTAGTTGAGTTTTCTATTGGATCGAATTGGAATTGGACTGAGGATCTGAAAGAGGTATGACATCCGTAAAGTCGTCCCGGTCAAGGGTGTCGGCGGCGAACGGGAATGCTCTGGAGAGTGGCGTCCAGCTTGAGGATACGCTTAACGTCTTTAAGATTAATAGTTTCGATCCCGATTCGTTTGTACAGTCAAAATGTCAATCCTTGAATGAAAAGGTATGTGGTTTAGCTTCCAGTTGATTTGTGTTCTTTGATTTGTTGTTTCATTTTGTGAGTTTCTATAATGAAGCTTGAAATTTACTTTTGGGTATTTGTTTGATGAGAACTTTGGTCGACTATGTTCTTGGTGTTGATTTGATGAATGGATTTGGTTTGTTATTTGGCATCTGCTGATGTTTCTTATGCTGGTTTTCCCCCCTAATGATTTTTATTTTTTATGATAGAAGATACAATTCATCATTTGTCCAAATCAGAACTTGAAGTACTTTTCTTCTTAACCAGATTATCGATAATGTAATCAGGATTTTATCATACGCAACATGTCTGTGCATAAATTAATGGTAAACATCACAAGGTTTTGGCAATATAAGTTTCCTTTTAGATCCTTTTATTTCCCTATTGTTGTTTGCATGTTAGTAATGTTGTAACGTATCGCTAGAAATAGTTAGGCGCAGTATGGAGGGAGGGAGAGCAAAATCTATTTTGGGTGCCTCCACGAATTTTCACTTGAAATATATGTGGAACAGCCAATACAGCTTCAGCAATAGCACTTCCCAAGAAAAAGAAACTCGCTATAGGTAATAATACATAAACATGAGCATCAAGGTGAAGTGTATATGTTTACGTGTGAAGTGTTGTTTAGCTACTGACCAAAGGAAAAATATACTTGAAGAAGGGGGAACCAAACGCTCTTGATCCAACATTCAGTTGACTGGCACACCTCCTCAAGAGTCAGGACTATCCCCTTAAGAACCAACTTACTATTTAGATTAAATTTACCCTTAATCCATAAGCCCTTGTCTGTCGAATCAATTTCTCCTCTGGATTGGTTTCAGGTGTAAATACGATTTGATACTTGTATCTGGATTAAAACTATGACCTTTTGTCTTGGATCAAGGCATCAAGGATCCAATGCCGATGCTTCTGTTGGGAAGTAACACTTTTACTTATCAAAAAAAAAAAAAAAAAAAAAACAAGTACGATCCACCTTTTGAAGAATCTAACTGCATCATAGTAATGT